>JASANF010007304.1:0-68918 GCA_030248245.1 Trissonchulus sp. WLG1_4 | reverse complement strand
GAAAATGTATTATAATGCCACCGTTGCAACTGTAGCTTGGTTAAATGAAGAAGTCTCGACCAGTGAGTGGCGCAATGGTCAGCGCGATAGCCTGGTAAACCGCAGCTTGGTGGGTAGATTCTCAGTGCGACATCTGTTTCAAATTTTTTCATTTTGGCCGTTTCATTTTCTACGACGGAATTTTACACCTTTTAGGAGTCTACTTGTTATTTTAAATTTTTAAAAACTTTTAATATGTGTGTGCATTTACGTTTCAACCAACCATGACAGCGCATTCCCAAATTCGGGGAAGTACATAATATATATGTACCAACAATCTGACGAAATACCGACACACTTATTGTACCTTCAGTGCACAAATCATACTATATCTATTTATCAATTTTTTTACATACAATACGTCAGTCAATGCCCACGTGATCAAGAAATATGCAAATTAGTTTACAACAATCACGCATTGTGATAGTTTAGTTTCAGTTGCATTTCATACTCCGTCCGTACCGGTTGGCCACTGTTATCTTCCTCAACGATTGACGGGCTTGCCTTTGAACGGAACGTCGTATCAAACGTCACGTTTCTGGTTCCACATTACTTTTGGCGATCATTTTTTACTGGTTAAGACGTACGGGGTTAATATTTAAATTAAATTTAAATAATAGGTATATATTTTGTTTTTCTTTTCTTCAAAACGAAATGTCACCTGCTTTGTGTCAATTCAGACAATCGATTTGTATAAAGGGCTAGCGTCCGCAGTTAAGTCCGTCTTGTCGAACTGGAAGTTTGAATAGTCAGTTTTCTACTAGATTATTCTGATTTAGTCAGTTTAACTGCAGTGATATAACACATTTTTTACTGCTGTAGTCTAACAAATCAGTTACCCATTTGTATTAGTTTACTAAATTGAACTTATGGGGCCATTTCAATAAAATTAAGTAACCCCCTTTTAGTCCGGTGATAGTTTAGGGAACGGTTAACTGATATTGTGATGCCTCCGTTTGTACATTCACACTGTTTTAGATGCCTACTGCAGTATCAATGGTCGATAGATGGGTGAAATCTTACCGTTCAAAAATTGATCATGGAATATGAATTAAACCTGCAGCAGGTATTTTCACATTTTGAGTTTAGCATTTTCTGAATAGGTATTAGTTGTCAAAACATGCTGTACAAAATTTTTCGTGCTCAGGTTGTAATTAATTTGTTGTGGAGAAAGTATCAACTTAATGGTCAAGACATTATCAATAGTATGAACTGAGCCTTGAGGTACTTTTTTTAAATAAAAATGGACTACTATTAAGTTCTAAAATTGGTTATGGATAAAAATGCATAAACGGACTATTAAGTCACATACGATGAGTGACACACAGTGATGTTATGACTTGATCACCTGTGTGTGTGTAACGTCATGTGTTTCTTCAAAGTTTGATTTTGGTACAGTGGAAAGCATTTAAACCACTATGGTACAAGGGCATGCAAAACCTCATAATGGTTCTCAAATAGGGGAATTTCTATAAACTTCCGCTGTTTTTTCTAATTTCCATCCAAAATTTTTAAGAATCAACATTAATCATTTAAATTTTTACACTTTTTAAGGTCATTTTTGTCTGAATTTTTTTATCGGTGCAATACAGTAACAGTGTAGTCGGTAAATGACCAACACACGGACTAAAACTCGTTTAGGTCTTATTGTTGAAGTATGGTGCCTTAATTTTTTTGTTTTTTGTTTAGCAGCAAAGGAACCATCCGCCATCCGTACCCCTACCCCTACCCCAACCCATACCCATACCCATACCCCACCCGTACCCAAACCCCTGCTACATATCCCTTAGTTGGGCATTAATACCAAATACTAGAACAGTTTAAGTACTGCTCTAGTATTTAGTATTTTCTTAATCACGATATGAAAATAATCGAGCGAAATCGATTGATTTCATATCTACTGATTGAAAATGAATCAATTTTCAACCAAATGACACTTTTCCTAGCTTATTGGCAGTGACACGACAGTTACTCTATTTCAGGTTGAGTTTTTCTGGGGCAACTTGGGTTTAGGCCTGGGCTACTAAGGCCCATATTAAGTAGTTACGTATGTAGATAGCTAGAGATACTTAAATAGTGTTAAAGAGGGTAATTTTGGCGGGAAACATAAAACTCTACCTCAAATTGATTTATCAGCCGTCGAATTGTCACTGAATAAGCCGTGAATGAAAGTGTCATTACTAATATGCATATATATTAGGCTTACTAGGTGTTAATACCCAGCATTAGACCCATATCGTTCTCTAATGCTGGGTGTTTTTTTAAATCAAGAACCGATACCAATCAATAGATTTGTGTCGGTTCTGCTAGGCAATACTAAACACTAGACCGATTTGACAAAATGCTCTAGTGTTGTGTATTTTATATAAAAACTGTTGTCCATTAGAACAATGTCAAATTGTTCCAGTGTGATTAGTTTTATTTTGGTTGACTTGCAGTTGTTTTTTTTATTTTAAACTATTTCAAGATTATCTGGTTGGATTTGAACCAAATGCATATCCATTTTTCCAAACTTCCTCAATTTTTTCCAGAATACGTCACTTTTTTACAAATGTTTTTTAACCTAATAAACGCAAGACTTATATATTTGTACATATTTTGCATGTTTTCTTGATGTTTACGGGTTAGTGTTAACTGCATGCTTGTTGCGCGTTAATACCGTTAGTTGCATGTTGGCTAGTTTGACCAACAAACACTAAATTGTGTTTGCATGCAGAAATTAGAACCAAAACGCGTGTCGTCACAAAACGTAGCTACCAATTTGCGGCGTGTGAATCGGAAACAATTAGGATGTATTTTATTCATTTATTTATTTATATTATTCATTTGCTTGGTTTTTCAAAATTAAGTTATTCATTTACCAATTTGCGGCGTGTGAATCGGGAACAATTATTATGTATTTTATTCATTTATTTATATTATTCATTAACTTGTTTTTTCAAAATTTATTTTAAAATTCATTAAATTTGTCTATTTTTCCATTCCTGTTCTAAAAAAACAATTTTTTACGCAAAAAGGCAGTTTTTCACCAACTTTTTGTTAGTTTTCAATAGTTTTTGCTTTTTTGATCGAATAGGAAAGTATCAAGTATTGAAAGAAGGGAAGAAACATTTAACTTTAACAATTTAACTTTAACAAATCTTTTTTCAGGATGAAAGATCTCATCGGAATGAAGGACTATGGCTTATATAAATTAGGTTACGGCAAATTAATGGAATAGGTTATATCAATTACATTAAGCACTGTTTATGAATAAGCAGTTAATATACAGTTTTGTATTGATTCAACTGTACGCTGTGGTTTCGATAAAGAATGACGTACCTACATTTAGCTTCCTGAACTTTCTTTCTAGACAAACCACTTTACTATGAGATCGCGAAACCACCATTCGATAGAGAATTGAACAGCAAACAAAACTTGATCAGTCGTGTAGTTAGACCAAAGCAATTTGTTCCGTTTTAAAGTTGTACAACTGTTTACTTTCTGTTTAGGTGCGGGTCTCGGAATGTGAAGCCACCAAACAAGTATTTTGTCAATGTTTGATCCAACGAAGACGTTTTGCCACCCAACCATAAGATGATCTGCCATTGATGTCCAATTCAAAAATTTCCTTGGCTACAATTGCTTAAACCTATTCGGATTTGAACGGTCATTATGTAGGATAAAGATTATTTCTTTATACTTATCAATTTATTTTTTCAATGTTGATTTGGATATAAATAGACACAGATATATATTGATGTAATAATCTAGAAATCGATGCTTTATGCTAAGGTGTGATTTGGATAGAAGTTTGTTGGTTTTGACGAAAGGAACAGCCCGTTTTGGCTATAGCTTATTTTTATAGAATTCCGAAATACCTAAGCGTACTGGACTTATTTTATCTTGCTTAAAAAAGTAACTCGGCAATATTTCCAGTCCAGCTAAAAATCACAACGACTGCAGTTTTTATCATGAGGGCCCCGGATTTTTCCACTTTGTAATTTTTTGCATTGAAAGTTAATCTGCTTTAATTGTTGCCATGAATGTTAAAAAACCAATTTATATATTCAGCAGTGAATTAAGCCCGGTTCATACTTGTCCTTGCGGACATAGAGACAGGACCAAAGATAAAATTCAAATGACTTGTGAGAAATCGACACAATTTTACGCAAATTATCGCATATGACCTGACTGTACTCCAACTTTGTTTAACTGCTACCATTTGGTATTCCAGTTGTTTGGAAATTGCTTAGGGTCAAAGAAATAAGGACACGGATAAGGACAAGTAATGAAAAACACGGATAAGGCCAAATATGAACCGGGCTTAAGTCTTTACTCTTCACTTGATTCCATAAAAAAATTGTTTTAGAATGCTGACTTTGCGGACAAAATGGACGCTTTGGAAGTTTAAAAACGAACGAGCATTCCGTTTTCTAAACTTTTACCTACTTTTCGAACAGGTATACCTACTGATGTTGTAAATCAGAAATAGGGCCCACGAGCATACATGTAGCGGGGTCAAATTTTTGGGGACCCTTTTTCCCAGATTGACCAAAAATACATTAAATTTTGCAAAATTTCCTAAAAATTTCATCAAAAAGTGCCATTTTTGCTAAACTTTGCCCAAACTTCGGGGACGCTCCCGCCGGGCCCTTGATTTTGGGAGGGTTCCCCCCATCAGCCCCTCTAACATGTGTGCCTACGGGACTTGGGAGCTGTAGTGTAGTGGTTACCACACTTGTCGACGTCGCGACCGTTCCGGCGCGACCGTTCTGGGTACGATTCCCGGTGCCTCCCATTTTTTTCATTCGAAATTGGGCATCCTCATTCTTTCAACACTTGATTACAAAGAAAACAGGTTTTCATGTGCTTAATTATCACTGCGTAACTGACTGCTATGATAATTTAGTAAATTTGATTTGTTAGTTTTGTTTTTAGTTTGACTTTAGCACTTTTTACCATCGTTTATGTAACAGCCACTGCGATGGCTAAAAAGTTAACTAAAACTGCTAAAAGTAAAATTGTCAGGATTCTGCAAATTACTAGCTGTAGACAGAGTCAAAAGTATAGATAACTATCAACTTTAAGCATGTAACGTCAAACTCGCTTCAACTATGGAGTCTGTAATTTTGGTCGGTACTGTATAGGTAGGTTACTTTTTTATTTGCTGATTTTCTTTAAGGTCAAAAACCTCTGGTTGCTTCTGAAATGTCTCTACTGGTGACTTTTCGTCATTGAACCAGCCTACTACTATTTCGGTAAGTTTTCTTTGTTAGATAATACCAAGAGTACATAATAGGATGTTTTATATACCAAGAGTACATATATGTATGTAATAATAAACTATACTCAGCTTAATCTGCTTCGGTGATAACTTGTTTTAACGACACTTTTGATGATATGTTCGCTGGACAAGATGTCATAGTGTACTTTTTGCCAAAAAAAACTAGTCACAACCACAAGCTGCACAGCTTTTTGTATCGCGTGATTTTTTATCCTGGATAAACACATCGATTATATTAAACAGTATATGATTAAGCAGTTAATGTATATTAATTATACATGTACGTTGTGCTTTTGTTAATCCATGACGTATAGTTTACAAATGTTTGAAGAGTTTGTAGACAAATCACTAAGGTAATCGCGAAACCACCATTTTATAGATAATTGAGTCATTCGTCTAGGAAGATAGAGTAAGACCAAACAATTCGTTTTATTGAAAGCAGTACGAATTGTTCTATTTGTTTAGGTGCGGGTCTCAGTCACAGAATGTGAAGCCTCCAAACAACGCAACCCATCACAGTGTCAGAGACGTTTGATCGACCAAATACGGTTTGCCGCCAAACCATAAGATGTTGATTGATGTCGGAATCAAAACATTCTTGGGCCGTATTTGTTAACCTATGCGGAATTGAACGGGACGAAATGAAACCGTTTGGAACTCCACAACTGAGTGTTAAATCAGTGTGCCGCTATTTTGACTTTTCAAACAGGTAGACTGATTAATGAGCCAACATGTTAAGTACTAAACTCTGACCGAAAATATACTGAAACAAGCAAAAAACAAACAAAAAAGCCAAATGTGATTTTAGCCATACTTTCGTTCAATGCTTTCATGATAAAAACGTTATTGCAGAATTCCGAGTACAAAAAGTAGTCGTGAAAATCATTCTTGTCTCAGGTTTCAAAAATAGGTTAAAGTTATTGTTTAATTTACTGTTTTGATGTTTGTGTAGATTTTTACAAATTGACGACAAATATAAATCCAAAAATGCTATATGGCTAAAAGATAGAAATTAAGCTCCTTTGTCTTTATTTGTTTTTATTTTTTTATTTTTACTTTTATATTTCAGTCCTAAATCCTCCATTTGCTTTCTCCCAAAGTTGAAGCATGTTGATTGTTTACTGCTTTATCTGTAACTGATCTACGAAGTTTTTTACCAGCCTGGTATGTCTACGAACTTTTTTACCAGCCTGGTATGAATGTACTGTTTTTATGTACATATTGCAAAGATTACTCCAGTAGTTATGGATTAGTACTCACAATTTTAGCTCAAGTGGATTAGTACTTACAATTTTAGCTCAAGTGCACTAATGAGTGTGACACATTGACATACTAATAGTACTAATAGTTTCAACGAGACTTTTGATCATATAAAGTATTCTTACATATCATATATTCTTACTTTCTTACGCGCCTTATCCAAAATTGGATTTAACGGATTAAATTTAAATCAGTTTCGCAAAGAACAGAGCAGAAAATTGAAATATCCGGCTGAAATTTTGCCTTACACCTCTCACATGACAAGTTTCAGCCAATTACGTGCACTCGACGCTGCGTTATTGACAAAATATAGTTAAATCTAATCCGATAAATGCAATTTGGGATAAGACCTTTAGACTTAGATTGATAAAACCAAGCTCAGCTGTGCACTTTCTCCAGACTTGAGTTGTATATTCTGACAGTCCGTTTATATTAGCCAACCACTGATAAAAAGTTACAAATAGTCAATAGCATATTGCTGTTGGGATCTGACATGTTAAAAAATGCAACTATTCTCCACGTAAGGATAGACAAAGTTTCAAAAAACTTTCAGCGCACATGGCAAAATTACTCGTTTAGAATGAGACATTTTGGAAATTTTGGTTTTAATGTTTTTTACCTTTTCACATTTTTTTAAATTTCAGCCAGCCATGAGTTGAAGCCCAAAAAACCAACGCTGTCATCAAAAAACACTGCTTTCCAATTTTTTATGCCGAAAGAAACGCGATTTCCCCTATAAAGAAGAAAATGAAAGTAAAAGAAAAAAAATAAAATTACTGTGACCAGTTTGAAGCAAAACATTTTTTGTACCCAATTGTTGGTATATATTTTATTATACTAAAGATTGTAATTTTTAGTATATCTAAAAAGTATAATAAAATATATACATTGTATTCATGATTTCTTTGAATGCTATATTGTTTCAACTTTTAATGCATTGAAGTTTTTTGTTGTAACCTTTTAGTTATCGAAGATTTTTCGTTTGAACTTTTTCCTATTTCTCAAATTTTAAAACATTTGTAGCTTTGCATTCGCTTACGTTTGTACTGTTTTTGTACAGCTTATTGCTTATTGTATTTATTTATTTATTTTAATATATCGTGATTCGTTCATATGAACTATTTTTTGTGTATTTTAAATTGATACATTTCTATGCTTTTCGAAAATGTATTTTTTATGTTTGATTGCTATTTTTTGTTTGCACCGTCTTCATAAAGTACCGAATTAAATTTATTTTATTTAAAATTAAATATTTTCCATGACACTTTGTGACCGTAGTGGATTGGTTTTATAGTTTAGTACTACATAGTTGCTTCTTGTAGAAAAAGTATTTTATTTTTTACATTTCATTGTATTCCATTTCAAAATAAACTTTATTTAAACAATACAAAACTATAACAGGCACAAGGTTTTGCGCGGTTATTGCTGGCCGATTTTTGGTCTGCTTCGTTGGATTTGCGCAGAGATTGACAGTATCGTTCTGCGTTTTGGTTTGATGTAGTGGCTTCTTAATGTTGTTACCGATTTTCAGCGGCCTTGGTTTTGTATCAGGTGTTCAGGTACGCCTGCTTCAGTGGCCGTTGTGGCAGCTCCGCACCTGAAAGAGTGTGGTGTGATTCTGTCTGTGATCTCTACTGTCTCACAAGTTTTCTGAAGCAAGTTACGGACGCAGTTGTAGGACATTGGTTTGTCCAGTACAGTGCGGCCGCGCAAGGATGGGAAAAGGAAAATGTCTTGTTTAGTTTTAGTTGTTTCAAGTAGTATACTAAAAGTGAAGAGGTCGCAGTTGGCTCTGTTGACGATGCTATCAGTATTTTTGCCCCTTTCTGGAGCTGGTCGGTTTTTGATTTCTGTATGCTGATTTCTACGGCGTCTCCTGTGAGATTTATGTCTGAAAACCGGAGTGCTAGTGCCTCATTTACTCTTAGGAAACCATAAAACATGACACTTAGCAGGGTTGCAAATCGTAGTGTTGTGAGGCTTTTTTCTCCTATTAGATGGTTAGTGATGGTTTGATATGGTTCTGTAGTGATAGGGTTGATGTTGCGGCTTTTTCTTGCTGATCGCCTTTTGGCTGCTGCTAATGCCAGTTTTAGAGGACCCGAATTTGGTGATGTTACGGCAGCAAGATTACACACCCAATTTAAAGCGCTCCAGAACGTATGTAGTAATTATCGCTTCTCTTTGCTCGCGATAATGACTCTTACCTATTTGTAAGAAGGCTGCCATGTTCATGTTAACGCTTTACTATCTCTCTGCCATGTACACAAGCTAACAGTGAACCGGTACAAAGTACAGCAACAAATGCATATATTAACAAACGCGTTACAATATAGACTGGGAAACCGCTAGGCGTGACTCTGCAGAGTTTTGAATATACATATCTCTGCTTCTGTTGGAGTGCCATCGACCATGCAATGATATCAGTCTGTCGGACACGCCCGCAATGGCCGCTTGCGTTGCTCCGCCAGCCCTGATGCTGTGCGTTCCAATGGTTTGTGGATCGATGCCGACTGCTTTTGCTGCTTTTCGCACCAATAGTCTCGCTGCCGAGTATGATAATTTTGACCCACTGAGCTGCCAAGTTTTGCCTGTTTTAGAGTAGGCCAGGTTCTGAAAGAGAAAGGCGTCAGAGTTTTCAGACAGCTTGCCCATCAGCATGTAACGCTGTAAGAGAGGTATGGGGCAAATATCGCTGGTTGAACCAGCTATGAATACCTTATGGCCTTCTCTACGTTTATCCGTTTTGGATTTAGGCAGCAGTATTGTCATGAAGGAACTAGCGTTGTCAATCGTTAAGTTATTGCACTTAACATTCGCCAAATTACTATATCTCAAAAACCCAGCGTATGCTGTAGCGCAATAGTAACCCAGCGTATGCTGTAGCGCAAAAGGCCGCATCCCTTAGAGCCTTAAGTGAGTCTTTAAGCAGTGCCTAATGTGTTCACAATGCTTTGTACGTGTTGTCTGGTTAGAGGAGCTTTTTTGTTGACTGGGGTTGCGTGGTAGCGAGATATCCCTTTGGATATCATTGCAACGTGACGCTGTGCTGTTGGGTCGGGTAGGTTACAAAACCCATGCGCCCACTTTAGGGCCGCTACTATTTGCGGCGTTTGCTTTTCCGATCGTGTTTGCTGAACGCGTTCAAGCAAGAACTGCGCTACGTGATTACTGTCGGCTGGTAGGGGTTTCACGCCCCAAATGTTCCGCTGGTAGGCCGCAAATCGGTCCAGAATACGCAAATATGTGCTAAGCGTTGACGATGCAAGCGAAGCGAGGGCATATAATGCTAGCTCTGTCGCTTTTTGTTGATTCCCTGTGTAGAGATTCTGCACCCATTGGGCCGCTGCAAGGAGTTCTAAAACAACTTCATTTTCTCTACTTTTGCTCGTTCTATTCTGGGAGGGTGCGGGTGGGGTTCATGTATAGCTGATTAGGGATACCGAGAGCACTAAGTCTAGGTTAAAGGGGCAGGCAGAGCTCGTCTAGGATACGACTGGATGGCAGGTAAGTTTATGCGTGAAGTGAGCATTGTCTGACTACCTGTTACACTACTGCGTTCTATGCTCATTTGCATAATCCCAGACCGCCATCTAGTGACGGTAAAAGATAGACATTGTTGCGGTCAATAAGTTTTTTCGGCTCAGATATTGTAAGTAAACCGTAGTGCCTAGGTTATCTGGGGGTAGCCAGTGGTATCCGTTGTCTGTAGACCAGCGTCTGAATGCTTTGACAGCAGAAAGGTATTGTCTGAGGGTGGGCGAGGCTATTAAATTTTGGAGGAACGTGAATATGGTGCGCCGAGTGGTAGGCGGATCGTTTTTTGTTGACCATAGAAAGGGTTCCAGCATTTCGAAAATTTCTAAATAACAGAGTTTCGTTAATTAATTTTATCCAAGAAAATGGGGGGGGGGGTGGGCGGGTTGCTCAATTTAAAATCCGAATCGACCTTTGAATGGCCAACAAGTGCGATATTACTGTTCAGAGCAGCTCTTTTATACGCTTCCCAGCGTATGCAAATTAAGTTTGCAGTTTTGTAGTCTGTATGCAAATGAGTTTTTGTGAATTGTACGAAATCACGTGTCCTATGTCTACCTATATACGTATGTTCTCTTAAAATACCGATTAGTACAGTTTAGTACTACATTGTTTCTTCTTGTAGAAAAAGTATTTCAGTACAGTTTAGTACTACATAGTTGCTTCTTGCAGAAAATTCTTAGTACTAGTTGCTCTTGCAGAAAATCCTATAAACGTTTTTAGTGCAGTTTAGCAATTAGCACTAGTTGCTTCTTGTAGAAAAAACATTTAGTACAGTTTAGTACAAGTTGCTTCTTGTAGAAAATCATATAAACATTAATAGATAATTCAAGAATTTAAATTAGTTACTACAAAAGTGGTGAATTTTAAATTACACATCAAGTTTCTGTATTCGTTATATGTAACATTTTTAGTACAGTTCCGTCTTGTGATTATACTTTGTAGCACGATCAAGCGTGCTCTCATGTATTTGTATGCACGCTGTAAGGAAACGCCGAGTGCGTGGCACGAGTGCGCGAAGCGCACGAGTGCCACACACGAGAGTTTCCTTGCATGCGCGCATTCAGATGTATGAAAACAAGCTTGATCGTGCTATAAAGTACTTGTATGACGACTTAAAATTTAAATATGACTTCAAAATTAAATTAAAGAAATTGCAAAAAAGTCAGTGCTGTCGGGAATCGAACCCACATACTTCTGATCAGTAGTCAGACGCCTTCGTCAGACGCCTTAACTACTAGACCACAGCTCCATTGGGTGCTACTGCTAAATTTAGTGCTAAGTTTGTAAAAATATCGTAACTTATTTACATAAGAAATTACTGCATAATTTTATCAACCTACAGATTATAACTGTAAGTGTACAAAATATCGTAACTTATTTACGTAAGGAATTACTACATACTTTTATCAAGCTACAGATTGTAACTAAGTTGTAAGGCTAAATGCCTTGTTTGTTATTTTCATGCCACAAATACATACATTAATTACAATGCTTAGCTTCAACGCCATGATTACATGTGTACAGTCTTCTTGATTAGACAACTTTTAGTCGAGTGATTGTGAGCAGTAGTGGCTCAGTAGGCAAGATGTCTTGAATTGTAATTTGTTTGTTTTTATGGCGTTGGTTCGATTCCCGGGTTTCTGAGGTTTCAAGGATTTAGCGTGCCGTACAAGTGCTGTGCGGTACAAGTACTTGTACGCACGATGCAGCGTGCGTACAAGTACCTGTACGCACGCTAGAGCATGTAGAAGAACTTGTACAGCGCACTTGTAGCATAGGGTACATCGGCCAAGGAGTTATGCAAACATATTTATTTGTAATGTAGCACATACCTGCAGTTTCACGTTGATTGATTGATTGATACGTCACGTTGCTCAGCTTAAGATCAATTATTCCTGCTGCAAAGTTAGTCAGAGGTTAGGGTATGGCAAAGTTTGTCTGTGGAGAGTGTGGGTACGTCCAGTGTAACCAATGCTCGCTTACGTGAAATAATAACCAGGTGTCAACATTTTTACTTAACACAAAATACGAGCTTCTGCCCATATTGGGGTCTTAATTTTATTGGGATCTTAATTTATTGTGGGTACCGTAACCATTGAGGCTTGCTTACGTGGAATAAGAACCAGGTGTCGACATTTTTGACTTATCACAAATTACGAACTTCTGCCGATATTGGGATTGTATTTTTATTGGGATCTTAATTTTATTAAGTATACCTATTTCACAAAAAACATGGTATGTTTTTTTGTGTACCAAGTTTTTCCTCAAGACACACAAAATTCATTTCATGTGCACTGCACAAGTGCCAACAACAGGAGAATATGCTCTGGCTCGGCTATTGAACGCGTACTTAATTTGCATAAATTGCAGTTGCTGCCTACCTATGTGCGTACCCAGTAATCAGTTATGTTGTTTCCGCCACTTAGGGCGGTCGGTTGTTATTTTTACGCGTACAACCTGTCAGCCACCATGTACCACTGCACTTTTTTTAGCGAGTCGTTATGACCAATCAGACCAACCCAGACAGTGGTTACCCCAACGAATGTAGTTATCAAAATTGTGCATAATTTGCCTGTTTCAATGATACATTTTAAAATTGCAATTAACACAACTGTAACTTCTTTTACGCTTAGGACATCCTATGCAGAATTTGGGGTCGTACTGGCTGAGAGACCAATAAAAATTAAAGATCTAAAATTTTAAAGTTTGTTTTTTTTCAAGTAATTTCACATATGTGTAGATCTGTCGTAAAATTGCAACATTTGGCGATGCGCAGCGTAAGAATTGGTAGCGACACTGGTACGTATGAGTAAATGCTGTCTTACAGAACCCGGTTAAAAGGGGTGAAACAGAAATTATTTGTCGAAATTTGGAAATTTATAGTTGCATGATATGAAATTTGATTTAGTAAAAGTCTCAGAACCGTAACGCAAGCACGTAGAAATTGTTATACTATCTGCATAAATTGCTTGGGGTATTTTTATGGGCTTTGCCGCGACTAAATTGAATTATTTTTAACAATACTAAGTAGTTCGGCTGAAGAAAAGAGCTAATGGCAGCTCGATTTCTTTCATTTTTGAGAACTTAACTAAAAATTCTAACAACTAACCGATGTACAGGCGGTTATCGTAGTGTTTGTATGTTTTGGCAATAAAAATTTGTTCGGAATTTATCTAGAAGTTGCAAAATTTTATGAAAAACCGAAATTTTGTGAACTAAGCTATTGTTTCTTTTCTAAGGTAGTAGGTCCATGACGCCCCCACTGGTTCCTGATCCATGCCATAAACTCTAAAGACTTTTAAAATAAGCTATACCTGATCTAAACCCAATGTAGCAGTCAGGGGAAAGTTTTATAACGAGTTCGGACTGAGACTGTGACAAAGACTCTACCCTGATACCCCTGGTAGTTAGAACTATATGGGCTCACATAAAAGGACCCAACTATTTTTACCATACTTATAGATGTGAGGTCATTGTTGGGACTTGTACAATAAAAGCCCGAGAGTTGATAGGAAACATCCCTCCGGACTTATGGATGGAGGATTTGGGTGGCTACGCCACCACGACGGGTGTTTCACGACATATAAATTGACACTGGAGTACTGTGGTAGCTATGCGTGGGCAATGAGAGGGTATAGTTGGCCCCCAACACTAGGGACTTTGTAGACTGTACAATGGATTCGTAGTAATTTTGTTTGTATTGCCAGTCGCGGCAAAACAAAATTCTTGTGGTGATGTTCGTATGAAATGTACGCGCTATAGTGTGTTGTTAGGTCACCCAAAATTTTTGTAGAATGTATGCGAGTTAGGAACAGATGTAGTTGTAAGTACTCAGTGAGTTTGAAATCAAAATTTTTTTACCGAGGACACGAATGCGAGAGAGTATAAAATTTTTTGCGAGACTTGTTGACGAAAGAAAGACGAAAAGGTGGTTGAAATTTGTCGAGCAAGGCACAAGGGGAACCTGGCCAGTCTGTGTCCTTGGCGCAAGAAGTTGATGGGCTTTTGAAAGGAAGTGGAGAAATAATGGTTGAAATTCGAACTAGTTATTGACATAAGTTAATTGGTTAAATTATGAAGTTCTCGCAATGACACTAAGGGGATTCCCAAAAATGGTACGAAATTGTTTTAACTTAAAATCCCGGGTAATTCGCGACCAACAAAGGCATAGTTGTGTATGAGTGTGTGGGTGAACTAACTCACAATTGAGCTTTTATTGATTCAGATACTCGGAGCCTTGTAATGGTTAGCACTCTGGACTTAAAATTTCAGCAATCCCTAGTTCTATTTGCTGAGACCTCCAGAGAGGGGGGCAGAAAAATTGTGCCAAAATTCGTAAATGTATTTGCTTGTTTTCATTACCTGTTTTATATTACTATGTGGTTGTTTCAAAATTGCTTAAAAAATTGTTTTGCGGAACCGGGGCGAAAAGCCGAACTTAAAATTTGAATCTGACGTTAATCTTTTAAAATCGTAAAGTTAAAATTCTTGAGAGTTTGTTGTCGAAAAACCTGTGAAATTGAAGGATTGAACCTAAAAGGAGACTGATCTGAGAAGATGTAGACAAATTCGTTGAGGATATTTATCTGTGAGTTTAGTGTTGTGTTTAAGCTGTTTCTTGGGAAGTTACGCCAACATTTTAGGGACTTGCTTTATTACTTGCTTTATTGGTTATTCTGTTTTGTACTCGTTGTTATAATTTGCTTTTATCGTCCAAAATTGTGTCACTATGTTTTAATTCGAAATTGTTATGTACTTTTATTCTTTACTTTGAACGTATTTGCAGTGGAAATGAAGTGTCCACATCGCCAGCCCCTGTCCTAGCGTTGTGTATCAGAGCTGCCGAGACGTCACCTCTGCACAGGGGGGCACCTGTTGTCAATGGCTCTGGACTGGTTCTGTACGAGGTTGACGTTTCCACGATGAGAAATAGTCTTTTTATATCCAAATTCACACAACCAACGCGCGCACATCAAAAACGCAGTTTGGCAATGTTTATTTTATCATTTTAGCGCTTATCTTTTGTGTAGAAATCACGTTAAGCACTGGCTTTGCATTGCCATTGCTGATGAAACAGTTCCACGTGGCAGCAAGCCAAGCCAGGAGCTAAAGTTGTTTCATTATGTTTACAGAAAGTATAAGAACTGCCAGTGGCGTACCCAGAAAAAAATGTCGGGGGGGAATGACTTTTCGATTTTTTGTAATGGGTTAAAATGCACTTTTTGGCGATTTTAACACTCGTAAAACGCCTTACAAACGCAAGATTACTAAACCACAAGGCTGCAGGGGTCTGGGGGCGGCTGCCTCCAGAAAAAAATAGGAAAAATTTTTGATTTCTTGGCCAAATTCTGTCAATTGGAGGCGTATCAGAACGTTTTTCCGGCCAGACCATAAAAACCAAAGGACACAAGGTTGCAGGGGTCTGGGGTCGGCAGCCCCCAGAAAAAAATTGGCGATTTTTCCAATTTTTAGACCGAATTTGGTCAACTGGAGACGTATCAGAAATTTTTCCGACAAAATTTAAAACAAAAGATGGGAGTGTCATATCAGACGATGTATTCCACAAGTAAATGTAGCATAATATACTCGTGTAGACATGCACATGCAGCATAAAGTAGTTGTGTATACATGCATAGGCTTTGATGAAAGACAATAACGAGGAATAGTAAGCCACATAGTCGCAGGGGTCTGGGGGCGGCAGGCCCCAGAAAAAAATTTGGGAAAATTTTTGATTTTTAGGCCAAATTTAGTCCATTGGAGACGTATCAGAAAATTTTTCCGGCCGGACCATAAAAACCAAAGGGGGGACCCTTGTGTAAAAAATCACTGGGGAAAAATTTCGGGGGGGGGGAATTCCTCCCATTCCCCCCCCCCCCTGGGTACGTCCTTGAGAACTGCTCTCTAAATTCTAAAGTTGCACATTGCCAAATAGTTGGAAAATTATACACACGCAGTAGGGCTTTCATATTTGCTATGTAAAACTTGCGGGGAAATAATTATTAGTTCCAAAATTGACTTCGTAGTAACTTGCACTTCCTTCGGTGTAGAACCTTGGCTTGTTGACCAGCAAGAAGTGTGGTCAGTTTTCTTTCTCTGCCAAGGACCAAAATTATCGGGAGGGCACGTGTGGCACGGGTGTTAGGGATTATTTCTGGGGTGCGCACACGTTATTTTTAGCGACTGAGTTTTTCCCCGTTTTTATAATGTTTATGTTCTAAATTATGCCCTGGCTCTGTAATTGATTTTTTGTTGCTTTTCGGCGTCAGTAAATGGCCCAACTTTATGCTGTTGTTTTAGGCGCAAATTTTCCAAGGATTGGTTAGTTACATATGTACTGTACTATGTACTGTATATGTATATGTGACTGTGTACTCAATAGTAGCAAATTTGTAAGTATAGTAGATAGAAGCGGTTTAGGTAGTAACAAGCCCAACCTGCGGCAAAACCTTCAGTAAGTATTAAGAATTATGTTCAAGTAAGCTGACCAGCAGGTCAGCTAAAACCTGTTGTGCAGCAGATAATTATCTTATTGTAAAATGTGTATGCAAAAGTTCAATGCGTTTTTATGCAATCTTACAATAAGTTGTTTATGCAAAAACTGGGAAAAGTTTAATTATCTAACGACGAATTATGTAGGAATGGGTTGTTTTGATGAGTGAGAAGTGTATTCATTCTTTCATGACCAAAAATGACTACAGTTCGCAGGAAACATAAGATGCTGCCAACAAAATTATCTGGTCCAATGTTGGTACTATCAGCAATGTGACACACGCGCACTATGTGACACACATGAACTAAACAAACGCACATTGACATTTTTCCAGCTTACAGTGTAACTTTTGCACTAGACAGTGATGTGACGCTCGCGCAGTAGCTCTAATACTCAAAGCAAACTAACGCACAGACGTACATTGCACTGCAAGCCCAGTGTATACCGCCAGAAATCAAAATTAGAGACCTGTTGTGCCGTGGCACAACAGGAAAAATGGCCCAAGTGTAGTGTCCTACACTGTTAACTTTGTTGCAAATTTGCCAACTTGGCCAACTCAACTTATCCAACTTGGCCAACTTAAGTTGGCCAACTGAACTTGGCCAACTTAAGTTGGCCAACTCAACTTGGCCAACTTGGCCAACTTGAACATCCGATACTTTGACTATTTGGAGTGAAGTCAAGTTCTAATCCTCTAGTTAATTTTTTCAAGTTAGTTAGTCAGTTAATGAAAATGAAAATTTAAAATGTAAACTTCGAGATTTGAACTTGACTTTATTTTAAATAGTGAAAGTATCGGATATTCAAGTTGGCCAAGTTGGCCAAGTTGAGTTGGCCAACTTAAGTTGGCCAAGTTGGCCAAGTTGAGTTGGCCAAGTTAGCCATTTATAAGTTGCCCAAGTTGGCCAACTGAAGTTGGCCAAGTTAGCAATTTTTAAGTTGGCCAAGTTGGCCAACTGAAATTGGCCAAGTTAGCCATTGAAGTTGGCCAAGATGGCCAAGTCAGCTGGCCAATTTGACCATTTCTAATAGCACCAGACCAGGACGGTGTGCCCCCGGATGTGCCCTCAAAATTTTTTAAAATAATTTTACTGTCTTTTCAGATTCATTTATTTATCATCATCCAACATTTAGGCAGAACAGTTAACAATTCTTCGAAACAAAACTAACTAACTACGTATATACATCAATTGATTAAGTTGGCCAAATTTGGCCATGTAGGACGCTACACTTGCGCCGTAAAAATTACAGTAACCGGAGCAGATAGAAGTGGTAGTAGACAGAAGTGGGAGTAGAGAGAAGTGGCGGTAGATAGAGGTAGCGTACGCCGTGAAAACATATGCCATACGTATTAAAACGATGATTGGGTACCGGTTCGCAAATTTTTTGGGCCCAGTTTGCAAACTTTTCATCTCATTATTAATTAGTGCCAGTTCGCAAACTCGTAGTACCAGTTCACAAACTTTTAGTAGGCAAACATAGTAGCTTACGTATTCATTATTTTTACGTAACAAAGACCTCACACAAAAGTGTATTACAAAAATATTCTTACCCCCTGCATATTAACTCATCAACACACCTGTTAAAGGTCAAAGTTGACTAAGCAAACAATTGAAAGAAATTGAATGCATAGAAATTTCACCTCCCTACTCCCAAGTTGCAGATAATGAATGTAAATATTACAACGATTAGCAGCGGGAGACTGGGCAATATATTATCAATTTTACAGTATAAATAGACAGGGTTTTTATTCATAATCACTCCATGGTTTGCTTTTCGTTTCCGAATTGGGTGAAAACTTTCTGAACCCACGATATGGTTATGGTAATTCCAAATTTGGCAAACCAGTGTTCTTGTATTATAGTGTTGATTTTTGGTGGTATTATAGTGCCTGGTTGTTGTTATGAATTTAGCAAACTTTCAACCAAAACTGATTGCACTTACTGGCAATGTCTGCATTGTTTCAAGCTGAAAAAACAAAAAAACCCGCTATGCTTTCACAAAAAGTGTGGCACACGCTAATGAAAAGTTCGCGTCTATTCCCCCTATGCGTTTATTTAGTTTATTTTGTGTTGGTCTTTGTGTGTCTGTTAGATTAGGTGTTATATTAGACTAAATAGGGGTTTGCGAACCGCTGCTCAGAGTTTGCGAACCGGGCTCCTGACAAAAGTTGGACCATAATTAAAACGTTTGCGAACCGGGACTCTTGGTTTGCGAACTGGGGCGGTTTGCGAACTGGTACTAGGCCATTAAAACGGCACTTTTAGGCTTCAACTAGGATAATGTTTCCCTAACCGCTGCTGCAATCAGTTAACTGGTTAACCGTTTTTCGGTTAACCGGTTAACCGACCAGTTTCGGTTAATCGTTCGGTTTATTGACCGGTTAATCGAAAAATTTTTGGTTAACCGAAAACCGTGCCCATGCCTAGTAAGCATGGGCACGGTTATTGGTTAACCGATCAGTTAACCGGTTAACCGAAAAAGTCGGTTAACCGGTTATAGCTGGTAACCGTATCGGTTAACCGGTTTACCGAAGTGTGCTTCGGATAGCTGGAAAATTTAACCCATTTGAAACGTTTATTTGACTAAATGGACCAAACGGTTTGAAAATTATGCCTAAAATTGCCATTCCCAACTACAAGGATTAAATGGACATAATCATTATGTGGCAGAGGGGTACCTAGCTAAGCGTAGACTTACGCATGCAACAGGACGAAACACGGGTCTAGCGGTTACAGGTTTATTATATACCAACACACCATACACAGACACAGGTAACATTACCACATGCACACACAACTGACCCACGACAGGTCCAGACGGTTAAGCCTAACCGGTTACCTCCTGTCACAAACTAGGCTGACCAGTGATCTATGATCACTGATCAGTGATCACCAAACGCGAAACCTGGGACCTTCCCTTCCAGGCCCTCCTGGCCAACTTTCTTTCATACCTAAGTCCTAAAGCCTTACTTCCTAGTTCCTATAGCCTTCCTTACCGACCTACTTAACCGACCCTCCTGGGCAGACTGCCAAATTACTCAAGTTGCAGCGGCTTTTATAGCCTCAAAAAGTCACATAATGAGTCAGCAGCCAATTGTTTGAGTGACTGGCTTAATTGCGCAATATGAAGCAATCATGCCAACTGAAATAGTTTTATCGTTTCCAATACGTGTGTAAAAGTTTTATTAACGT
The DNA here is from genome assembly GCA_030248245.1 of Trissonchulus sp. WLG1_4. NCBI lineage: Eukaryota > Metazoa > Nematoda > Enoplea > Enoplida > Ironidae > Trissonchulus > Trissonchulus sp. WLG1_4. The sequence continues at coordinate 49,129 of JASANF010007304.1, read as the reverse complement.
GAAACTAATTTGTTAACTTATTAAACACTTCATAAATGACTTATTATTTTCAAGTAAGTGCGTAAAATGCTTAATAATAATAATTAAATCGTGAGTTAGTTTGTGACCTTGTCACAATTATAATTAAATTAAATCTTAACCTTGCTTTTTAATCAAACTAAATGGATTTAGCATGAACGGAAATGTTCAGCGTGCATGTTAAATCCGTTTAGTTATAGTAGTTGAGGAATGGGTTCTCATTAAATTTTATCACTAACTTATTGTAACTTGTTTGGTCCGTTAACCGTTTAATCCGATATGTCTGCCCAAAAGTCAAAATACGTCCAATCAGTTTAATCCGATGAAGGAATGGCCCATGCGCCCTTGGTTTTCTAAACCTCCTGAAATGGTTTTGAAATACTGTGAACTGTAGTTTTGGTAAAAATATAATCTTCTGCGTTGTTTCTGTTTCCTATTAATCCATTACAAAAGATTATGAGGGTGGACTGTAAATCTTATGAGGCTGTGCAGTTGTAATATGTACCTATATATTTTCGAATGAGACAAGTCAAAAATGAGAATTTTTGGCGGTTAACCGAGGTTAACCGGCTAACCTGTTGACCGGTTAACCTCGGATAACCGGTTAACCTCGGTTAACCGGTTAGTAATTTAAACAGTGCGGTTAACCGGATAGTGATTTTGCTAACCGTACCCATGCCTAATGCCTAGTACTGTAGGTATAGCGCATACAACGGTGGAGTTAAAAATCAGGAGTCTATGTACACTAGATCCAGCTGCCGGTGGCCGGAATAGCCCCTTGCCCTTATGGACTGCCCTTGTGTCCTTAGGCAATAGGAAGACCTGTCCGAGATTATCGCGCCTACGCAAATGGCCGCATCAAGATGGTAAAAGAGCTTTAGATTTGTAAATCTGCTAAATTTGCCTTCAACATAACGTTAACCAGCCCAATCTGCGGCAAAACCGTCAGTAAGTATATATTAAGAATTATGTTCAAGTAAGCTGACCAGCAGGTCAGCTAAAACCTGTTGTGCAGCAGATAATTATCTTTTTGTAAAATGTGTGTGCAAAAGTTCAAAGAGTTTTTATCTTACAATAAGTTGTTTATGCAAAAACCTGAAGTAGTTTTTATTTATTAACAACAAATATATAATGTATAATGTAGGAACGAGTTGTTTTGATGAGTGAAAAGTGTATTCATTATTTCATGACTATTTCGTAGGAAATATAACATGCTGCTCAAAAAATTTATCTTTTCAAAATGTACGTAAACACACAAATAAAAATTCACTCACTCAAACAAAAACAACTAAAATCGTACTTAAAAATAAGTTCGTTACCGAGATGAGCCGTTAATGACTGGTCACGTTAACTATTCACCATCACTGTTTCAAGAGACACACCTTTAGGAACATGAAATTTGTTGGTGAATTAATGGTAAACAAAGCACCCACGGTATGAGTGTTGTAAATGAGAATTAGGGCCTATGAGACTCGGGGGCTGTGGTGTAGTGGTTAGCATGCTTGACTTCGAAGCAGGCGGCCCGGGTTCGATTCCCGGCGCCCCCATTTCTTTCATTCTTTCTAAATTGGGGCATCATCTTTCGTTCAACATAGTGGCGACCGTGACATAGGACGGAGAGGATAGGGCCGGGTCCTCAGGACAGCCCTATCCCCGAACCGTCTTCGGAGGTGGGTTAGGAGCCCCATGCCCTGGGTTGAGGTTTGGCACTTCAACCCTTACGGTACTCGTGCTGTGTGCTGTATGAATGTGTACATAGCTTCTCTAGTGTGGTCCCTCGGTTAAGGGTAATCCGAAAAACCCTCGGTTTCGGTTAAGGGTGAGCCGGGTAAAACCCTCGGTATTGGTTGAGAATCGTTCTGGGTCGATCGAGAAACCCTGTGGTTGCGGGTAAGCCAGGAAACCCAGGAGTGTGGTGTGACTGAAGTAGGCTTGAAGGCCTACGTGTGAATGTGCTCCGCCCTTGAGGCATCGGGTTCGCCCCGGGAGCATGAGTATCGACCGAGTATCGTTGCAGGGTCGCAACGATGTTCGAAGGGGGGACCCTGTTGTAAATGAGAATTAGGGCCTATGAGACTCGGGGGCTGTGGTGTAGTGGTTAGCATGCTTGACTTCGAAGCAGGCGGCCCGGGTTCGATTCCCGGCGCCCCCATTTCTTTCATTCTTTCTAAATTGGGGCCTCCTCTTTCTTTCAACATGAGATTATCCATTTGAATTTACTTTTATTGCAGTTAAATTGAAGCTCTAATTCTCTTGTTTACATATATTCAGACCGACAAGTAGCTCCATTGTAGTTGAATCCGCTTGGCATCAACTATTTGTCTGTGGCCGGTCAGCTTAGTCGATAGAGCGTCCGATCCGTAAACGGAAGGTTGGTAGTTCGACTCCACTCCGGCAGCGTTTTTTAAATATTAATTCGACCTGACATTTCGGTCTTATCGCAGAATACAGGCGATTAACGTAAGGAAAGCTGCACACAATTAAGCGACGAATGCACTGTAAATCTAGGTGACACACGCACATATATACGCACATGAGCTGATGTTAAACACGCAGACGCAATTCTTGCACAGTTAAGTGTTATAACGCCAGAATCAAAATTAAAGACCTGTTGTGCTGTGGCACAACAGGAAAAACAAACTCATGTGTAAATACGAAATACTGGTGATGTTAAAGTTGCCTTGTGAGTTTCAGTTTAAGTTTCAGTTTCAGTTTCAGCTCCTAATTTCGTTTCAGTTTCAGCTGTAGTTACAGCTCTGCTTTAGTTTCAGTTTCAGCTGAAGTTTCAGCTCCGAGATTGATTTAGTTTCAGTTTAAGTTTCAGTTCCAAAAGCATTTCGTTTTAGTTTCAGTTTTGTTATATTTTGCGTTAGCTACACATTTTTACTTATTCTAGACGGTCGCCTGAGCAGCCCTACTAAATCCCAAGGTTACATTAATAAACCTGGCCTATTTAAAGTACATCCATACATATGTTCAACTGCTATTCGTCGGCGTAGGCTACCTAGTGTTTGAGACCGGCCGCGTAGCCGGCTGGCCGGCCCGTGAACGCCGCCGGACGGCCGGCCAGAGCGGCCGAATTTTCGGACAAAACCCATTTATTCTAATCCCAGATGGTCATTTTGGCATAACTTAGCCTGCCGGATTGTTATGCCTGCCTAATTTTTCCAGTCGGTCAATTTTAACCGAGCGGCCGGCCGGCCGAGTTTGACCGGCCGGCCGGCCGGCCGGCTTTTACCGGCTGGCCGGTCGGCCGGCGCCGGCTTTTTTTGGCCGGCCGGAGCCGGACGGCGACTGTCGGGTAGGCCAGCGGGCGGCCGGCCGAAAATTCCGGCCGGTCACAAACAAACACTAAGTTAAATTAGTAATTAGCCCGTAATTTCAGTTTCAGTTTCAGTTTAAGTTTCAGCTCCAGCGGCATTTCAGTTTCAGCTGCTATTTCAGCTCTGGACAGATTCTAGTTTCAGTTTAAGTTTCAGTTTCAGCCTTAGATTAGTTTCAGTTTCAGCTGAGGTTTCAGCTGCAGCATGGATTTAGTTTCAGTTTAAGTTTCAGGCACTGAAACTGAAATTAGTTTCAGTTTCAGTTTCCGCTCACATCACTACGAAATACCACTTACTAGTACTAAGTCTCTAAGTCTGATACAAAATAGATGCGCCACTTAAGGGGGTAGTGTCGCGAAAGCAGTCGATTTTGCGCGACTATAAAACTTTTGCAGTGAAAGATAGGTCATTGTTCTTTATATATATATTCTAAAAATATGTTTCAAGGCAAACATTTTTGCCAAGTTTCAGAAAAAAAAGATGCAGCATACGCCATACAGTTAGCAGTGAAGTCGCAAAGTCGGAAAAATGACGTTTTGAAAACCTATTCACATTCGATAATTTCGTCACAATGAAAAAACTTTTTGTTTAGATTCTTCACACAAAGTAAAAGCACGTAAACTCTAGTTTTTATGCACACAAAATTTAGTGCAAATTGCTTGAGTGGTTGGGCAGTAATGGCTGTTGGAACTGTGAAACTGTGCGTAACCTGTAAAGTACGCGCAGCAATAAGGATAAATTCTGAAAAATTTAGACACTTATTTTGAAATCAAAAGAAAACCGAATCTTCATTTTTAATTTTTTTTTATTTGTGGCAAAAAATTGTGCGTCAAAACATTACACGTACTTCACAAGCTGGCCAATCTGATATCTGGCTTGATTTTCTGAACTTTTATGTCTCTATTGTGTGATGTCTGGCTCACAAATGGTGATTGGTTAAAAATATTGGTAGATATTGGTAGTCTAGTGTCTGGCAGTATTTATTTGACACCATATGGCATTTCATTAGTTTCTCAGTGAACGTACAATTTCAAAGCAAAAAGTTCTCATTTTGCAGCCTATGAGCCAAACTGCTTTGGCGACACTACCACCTTAAGTAATTTAGTGACATGACTTCTGCGACTACATGACGCTTGATAGTCAAAATCTGGTCTTTTCGTAACGAAAACAAGCTTCGTTTCTCAAGTGTTGCGAATTTGGGTGATTCATTTGTAATTCATCATACATATAGAGGTCACTACGGATCACCTGTAAACAATTGTAAGACAACTGAGCCATCTGCTTCTACATTTTCTTAGGGCCTGCGGGTCGGACCGTCCCATCTTCTGGACATAACGTGCCAACCCTCTCCTAAGTAACTTTGCCAAGGTTTAGGTTTGGAGTCCTCCGCCTAGGCAGTTTGAACTAGCACTACCTGCAAGTCTTAGCCTGCAAGACTTAAGCCAAAAAATATCTACTGAATTGCAAAACATGGTATTCCAAGGTTTATTGTTTCAGCTACAAAGATGGTACGCAGAAACCAACCAAAAACAGCCCACAAATTCGTGCACATTTCCACCTGACTACGGCTCACATTTACACAAAAACAATTTCTTCCCAAGGTTAAAAAAGCTCAATCGGTGAAAGCCAAAACACCTTTTTGCACAAATTCAAAAAAGAAAAAGGCTTGAAGAAAAATAACGAGTGACAAAATGCATAACAAACAAGTCAAAATAAGCACACCAAAAAATCCAACAAAACATTGTGTAAAAACGTGAAAACTGACGGTGGAATTTCGGAAAAACTAAATAAGAGATTGAAATTGCGAAATTGAAACTGAAATTGAAATTATATATATAGGCTATTGAAAAAATATTCTCCACGACTTTTCACGGTACTTTAATGAAACTTGTCAGTAACCCTGAAACAACAAGACTAATCTATTCAGAAATAATTTAGATATATGGTTATTACAAAGCATAAAAATACATGCATACAAAACGTATCTCAAGGCTGAAATTAAAGCTATGACAAGACACAGGAAAGTAATGTTAAAAAATAATCTCCAACAGAACTTTTTTACAAAATGAAAAGTAGTTTTTAATTTTTTTACAAATCTATCTAAATCATCGTTTTAAGTTTACTGAAAGCAAGCAATTTTTTCTTCTCAAACAGAAGAATCTCATACAGGACCCCAGAAATAGCAGTAGCACTCTACAGATGACGCAATCATGTGCATAGAAATAAAATGTCACACTAGCCGTTGCACCAAACAGGGAATATAAAAATTGGCATATATACTACCAAAGTTAGTTCTAGTTTTTCGTTTTGAATTCCAGATGCCAAATTTAAATTGAATATCAACATTAAAAATACTCCACTACTGACTTAGAATAACGCACGCAGTGGACAATGGCTACAGCGGACAGAATAAAACAGCATCCATAAAATCAAACCTGGGGAAATTGGAAATCCCCAAATACTCCAAACAGCCAGCGGTCGGCCCAGCAACTAACAAACACTAAATCACAGTCCAAATAACATAAAGCAAACAAATACTAAATCAAAGTCGAAATAAAATAAAATAAGTCTGACATTTTTTTGCCATCTCAAGTTCAAAATCAAGCTAGACCGAACTAAATTACTTTTCAACAAAAATCCACGGTTCAACTTTTCAACAAATCGGCATTCAGAAAAGTAGCATTAACTTTTTGTAGACTTGTGACTGTCAGTTGATAGGACAACGCCGGTTTTGTGCGTGCAACATATCATCACCACATTAATTCCACTGCACAATACAGTCAACTACATATAATATGCAGATAAAATAGGACAGGGTGTTACAGCGCAGTACGTATATTATGTCAGCATGTTTCATACGTACCATCAAACAACAGCAATAGCATATAACGGATGACAGAGTAATGGTAATATTATTATTAGATTATTATAGATGGATAACACACGCACACACGTTCTATCATAGTAGGAGTAGAGTAGTGTAGTAATGTAACGGTAACAGTAACGGATGGTATATTACAGACACGGAAGAGACTACAGACGACAAAACACAGCGTAGAGCGAGCGTTCCCTCCTTCAAACACACAATGGTATGATGATGCATTATATACTTGTGCCATTCTACACAACAGCAAGTAAGGTAACAACAGAATAATCTACTAAAATACGACCACAACAATTACTGATGACAGAGTTATAATCAATGGCATATTGGCATATAAGCACTGGAGCACAGCAGCAGTAGCCTGACAGGCAAATTAACAGATTGATGGTTGCTGATGATGACACTGCCTGCTACCACTGCGGTCTACGACGTCACTCTTCCGCGCGTAAAGCCTCACCGCCTCCGTTCTAAACAAAATGGCAAAGTTTAGTTAAGATTCACTCTTAGGCTCGATTCATACTTTCATCCGTATGTCCGTTCAGCCTGCTGAATGACGTCAATAGCTGCATAGTGCAGTGGATCAGCCAGCGCATGTGACGTCATTATTTCGTCATTTTGTCGGCAGAACGGACACACAACTGTAAGTATGAAGCGACCGTTATAAGGGCACTGTGCAGGTAGGAAATTTCAAATTTGGTGTGTGGGGTCGGTACGAGTCTCTCTAGATTGTATCCCTATTTTCTGCGGCTATTTTTGCTTCGTGAGTCACCCTATTTGGCTTCGTAAAACATTATATAGACACTCAGAGGGGTGGGGCTGAAGTCGCTTTTAAGTTGTGTGGGGGGATCCAGTTGTTTTTGTCCCATGCAGAAAAAAGTATTAGGATTATTAGCGGTAGGACCCATACAAAAAAAGCAACAGAAAAAAAACAATGGAAACAACTTCGCTAGTTATATATCTTGTCTATCAATAAACAAAATAACTACAAATTAATTCACCTGTAGATTATTCTCGATGATCTTTCCGGGAGCAGGCTGAGGCCCCCCGTCCCCGGCCCCCCTGCGCCCGCCCGTCTCTCCGTTCACCTCCGGCCCCCCCTTGCCCCCCTCACGAGCGTCCTCATAGTCGCCCCCCTCCTCGCCACTGCCCTCCGTCGTCCGCCGATCCCCCTCCTGACTGCTCTGACTGCGTCGCCCCCGGCCCCCCCTTCCACGGCCCCGGCCTCGTCCCCCCCTGCTCCGTCCCATGCCACCACGCCCCCGGCGCATGGGGGGCCGATCGTAGTAGTCCTCCTCCCCGTAGTCTTCGCCCCCACTGGACGTACCCCGACGCCGGCCCCCTCCATAGCCTCCCCCGCGGAACGAGCGGTAGTAGGGACGACCGCCCGGCGGCCCCCCTCGTCGCATCATCCAGCCATCGCCGCCACGACCCCCGCCGTACCCTCCCCGCCCACGGAATCCCCCTCCACCGCCGCTGTCACGGAAACCACGAGGTGCCCCACGAAACCCACCGCCACGGTACGGCGGCCCGCCCACGTAGTCACGCTAAAAATATAATAGTATATAATACATATATATACTCAGTTTAGTACTACTATAGCACAAAATATATAGTGAATACAAAAAAGCAATACAAATGTACTAAGTACTTAGAAATAAATAACTCATAAATATAAATGACTTAGTAATATTATACACAGCGTAATTTTTTGACAAATCTTGTCTGAAAATTTACGACAGCAAGCAACACAGCCAGTTGAAATCGAAATCAGTATAGCATGCGCGTATTACTATAAACATAATCTATTCTTCAACTTCAGCGCACTACCGAAACAAACAGCAGTTATTTATGTATATACTAACCTCATACACAGATCTATAAGGCGGCATGCCACCCCTGCGGATGCGACCTCCTCGGAAGCCGCGATAGCCCCCCCTGCCACGACCTCTGCCCCGCGGCGGCCCCCCAAAATCTCCGTCCTCCATTTCCTCTCCACCCGACAGCGGCCGACGCCGGCGACTATAGTATCTAAATAAAAAAACAACAACTCATACTCTAAACCAGACGTGATAAAAATAGAAGTAAAAAAGGCTGGATAGGCCAGGACGCTATATACGACCAGTGCTACGACCTGTTGCTCAACTTTACAAGTCCTACAATTGTAACAACTGTAAGTGCACAGTCAGGTGATTCGTTACGAATTTAGCATATATAAATTCATAACGAATCACCTGATTTTTCACTTACAATTGTTACAATAATCGTAAAAATCGGTGCAAGGCTGTTGTGTTTCGATTTATGTGGGTCTCGAAACTATCAGCGGGTAAAAATGGCACAGTTTTACAAAAACATTGCAAACTTTAGAGTAATTTTAGTCAACGAGTATATATATATACAACTATAGAGGCCTATTGAGGGAAGCATGGCAAACAAATGACAGATTTACACTACAGACTGACCTGGGTCGATTGCCTTGCCCAGTCACCCTGTCGGCTGCGTACTTGCTACCCTTCACAGCGGCGCCCTCAGGCCCGGTCACGTTGGCTGCTTCCGGACCCTAGAAAAAAACAAAAATATCTGTAAATAAAACAAATATATTTGTATATGTATGTAATAATATAGCAACCTTAACTAAAAAAAACGGAAGGCCGATTTTTCGAAAAAAAAACGGATGGGTTTTTTTTCAGAGTCCATGACTTACACAGAGCCAGCAATCGTGGAGAAAGTAGAAAAAAGACTAAATTTTAATTTGTAGTGGTGCAGTAGCTTCCAAAAGTTAAATTCAAAAAATTTTGTTAAAATTTCTCAGACCACCCAAATTTAGAGTCGGAATATCGACCTCGGAAATTTTGGATAAAGTATCATATTTTCATAAACATCCATCCAATCACTCCCAAACTCACCACAATGATAATCTAAACTATTGTCTATCTTCTGTCACAATCTTATCCCTCGGAGTGACGTGTACTCCGAAATACAGCATCCGTTTTTTTTCGATAAATTTTCTCGAAAAAAACGGAATGTTTGATCCGTGTTTAGATTACAATTATATCGTCCTGTTTTGAATATTATTAACTTTATTGAGAAAAAAGCCTTGGAATGAATCCACAGTCAGTCCCGCCCCACAGTGAGGGTCCTGATAGGTCTACATTGGTCAATTTTTTAAAAATGGTTTTTTGACGTCTCTGGGGATAAATTAGGCCGCTGAACGCGAATTCGAGATTCATTTTTGTTTAGAAAATCTTTTGGACCCCCCACGACCCCCCTTAAGGAATTTCCCATTGGGGGTCCCCAGCGGTCAATTTTTCGAAATGAGGATTTTAATGCTTTTGGAGATAAATTGAGCCGCTGAACGCGATCAGAGGATCCTCTGCATAGAATAGGGGGCCCTATAGCGTCGACCACCCGTTATTGCAGTCGAGAGTTAGCTGCTCACACTTATTTTGGTGATCGACTGTTTCAGGTTTAAGGCTGTCTGCATTAGTTGTTATTTTTTTTCACAATTCCTTGTTCGAAGTGCTCTATTATACGATGTTGATGAGCAAAAAAGATTTTTCTTGATGTTCGAGTTTTAAAAAGTGAAGTTTATGCAGGTTTTGGGTGTTTAATGACCTACGTTATATTTTTGAAAAAATCCGTTTTATTTAGGGAAATCATTATCAAAAAAAACGGACGATTTTTCTTTTTTGCAGAAAAAATAGACTTTTCATAGAAAAAATTTAGATGCTAACATAAGCTGAATATGATTAAGATTCCTATGATACATCAACTGTGTGTTTTGACCCATTTTTAAAAAAAATATGACAAAAATTTAAAATCTCCGTTTTTTTAGTTAAGGTTGCTATAATATGTAATATACAAAAATATAACATATATATAAGAACTGCGCTGCATATATGATATATGATTATACAGATATGCAGAATATACACAGGGAAACATATATATACATATCGAAAACTAAGATTAATATATACTAATTTAGTAATTTTTCAATTTGAATTATGAGGTTAATTGCAGTTGGGGGGGGGGGGGAATAGTGGACCTATTTTTTATAGTAGAGCACCTTTGGGGAAGCATTTTTGCTTCAAGAACCCCTATTTCATTTTTTGGATTTTCTGAGATAAAACCCCCCGAAATCTGAAGCCTCAGTGTGGGACGTTTTCGCAATTTTTTTCCGAAGCTCTTGTTTTTTCCATGTTAATCGTGTCTAAATGGTGTCGGATTATTGGTAACAATTTTTTAAGATCAAAAGAAAGGCTCTTTGACCGGGTAGTTGCCGAAAAATTGGCCGAATTCGCCAGAAACGTCCAATTTTTGACCAAATTCAAACTAGGCCTTAATTTAGGTTTGGGCTTAGGCTTAGGCGTAGGTTCAGGCTTAGGCTTAGGCTCAGGCAATAAAAAATCGAAATTTTCAGAAAAAATCCTGCCAGCTTAACCTAGAGAATCCTGCCAACTAAGCCTAGGCGATGCCTTAAAACATCATAACGCACTCAAAACTATCCAAAAACAAAGATTATGGCCACTTTTGGCTTCGAACTTTGGCCTACGTTCACTTCCAAAAACACTGAAAATGCAATTTTCAAGGGGTCATAGCTCAGAAAATCCAAATTTGTGGATAGGGGTTCTATTACAAAAAATGCTTCCCTCAAGGTGCTCTACTCCAAAAAATAGGTCCACTATTCCCCCCCCCCAACTGCACTTGATCCGAATTATGTGCTTACTTTTTGACCTTTAACGATGTCAAATTCCACTATTTCACCATCCCCTAAGCTGCGGAGATATTTGTTTGGATTGTTCTTCACTATCGCAGTCTGGTGAACAAAGACATCTTCTTTATTGTCGTTCCTAAATAAGGCGATAATAACAAGATTTACTAAACATGCATTACATATATACATTGTACTGTATATACTGTTGCCACAAATTTGCATTTGCCAATAATTTGTGATTCTGAAACGTGTTTCGGACGATTACATAGCGAACAGCTAAAATTATCAATCCGTGACAATATTTTATTCAGTATTCACCCAAAACAAATACTCAATTCCTCCAAACTCCGATTCCAAGTAGATAACTGACCTGCTGATAAATCCATAGCCGTTTTTCACATTGAACCACTTGACTTCACCACTAACTTTATTTGCTGAAATATATACAAATAGAGAACATGACTACTTATCAGAGGCTGTTTTCACAGGAAGAAAAAAAAACGTCGAAAAAAGTGCTACTGCTAAACCGCTAAAATTTCCAAAAACAAGTTCATACAAAATTTCGACTCCTTTCCGATAACTGCGCCCACAATTAAATTTCACACTGCACTCCGAATCAGTTTTTTCTATTGGATAAAAAGTTGTCGTAATCTATTATATACCGTTCCAACCAAACTAGTGAGGCTGGCCAACTTAACCACTGGTGATTTTGAAAATACGGCTCCGCTTCTGGTTTATACAAGTACTGTACTTATTCGAGCGAAACTTACTGCTAGTAAACAGAAAAATAAAAATATATAAAAAACCAACAACTTTTCCTCGAATTTTTTCCAATTTAAAAATGATTTATTCACTTTCAAGCAAACAAATTAGTCCTTAAAATACTACGTATATAACCAGAACTTATCTATACAATTACCACGGATCGTACGTATCACAATGCCCAATTCCAGAACTAATTCTTCGGTAACTAAATCTAGAACAATTATACGTTAGTAACACCGCAACACGTCAACACGATTCAAGTTTTACCTAAATATTCTTTCTCTGTCTTGATTTCAGTGTCAGACATGGTTGTTGGAATGGTGAAGTAGCGCCGTGTGTAGCAGCGGCAGCCACAAGATGGTAAAAGATGGTAAGATGGTAAAACGAAAGTCACGACCTTATCCGACTTGTTCTTCTTGCCTCCAGATGGTGACTAAATAGCTACCACAGAACGCCGCCATTCTATTTGTTCTACAGTGATTTCATTGGTTGGCTCAATTTCAAGACTGCAACGATTAGCCAACTTGCTTTTGCACGTGATCTATGCCGTCACTCTGTTCTACACGATAAAATAGTTTGCTTATAAATTGCTAGTAACTAATTTTAGCTTTAATATAAAATTTCATTTTAGTTACTACGAAGAGATGGTGTAACTATGTACATAATCATTTACAGAACTTGACTGAGTTCGCATTATATTATTTTGTTCACATATTTACGAAAAAGTGCTTCAACTATTATTTTTATATTTTAAGAAGGTTAGAATCAATGTAATAATGATAAGAGTTTTCGATTCAGTACGTAATAGTTATTCTAAATCATTTCATCAGTTCAAGTCTTCTGGTTAGTCTCGTTAGTGTTCTTTGTCTAACATGTGCCTGCGCCTGGCTTAGGCTTATTTTTGAAGACATTTATTATTTGCACACGATTCACAAAACGGATCATGTGCAGCTGTGGGGATGGGGGGGGGTAGTGGACCTATTTTTTGGAGTAGAGCACCTCAAAAGAAGCATTTTTGGTAATAGAACCCCTATGCACAAATTTGGATTTTCTGAGCTATGGCACCTAGAAAATGGAATTTTCAGTGTTTTTGGAAGTGAGCATACGTCAAAATTTGAAGCCAAAAATGACTATAATCTTTGTTTTTGGATATTTTTGAGTGCGTTTTGATGTTCTAAGGCATCGTCTAGGCTAAGCTGGCAGGATTTTTTCTGAAAATTTAGATTTTTTTGTACCTAAGCCTGGGGCCGTATTCTCAAAATTACCTGCAGGTAAAGTTAGGCTAACTTTATCCACAGGTAAGGTGAAGGCAAAGTTAATTCTGTGGGTAAAAGTAAAGTTAAAATTGAAAACAAGGTTAACGTCTACGATTAATGTTAAAAATTTGCACAATACATTGACTTTAGCTGCGAAACAAGATAAAGCACTTTTCTGGACCGAATATTAAGGGTAACCTCTGCACAATCACATTGGCTTTAGTCATTGTTTGAGAATACTTTACCTTCACTTTACCTGTGGGTAAAATTAACCTAACTTTACCTGCAGGTAATTCTGAGAATACGGCCCCAGAACCTAAGCCTAAGCCTGATGCTAAACCTAAGCCTAAGCCCCATTCTAAGCCTAAGCCCTAAGCCTATGCCCAAGCCTAAATTGTGGCCCAGTTGGAATTTGGTCAAAAATCAGACGTTTCAGGTGAATTTGTCAAAATTTTCGGCAAGAACAGAGCCCCTTGATCGACTAATACCCTAAATTTAAAAAAAAACAAAAAAGTGTCATTCAAGTAATGGGTTTAAAGGTAAAGTTAAAATTGAAAACAAATTTAACGTCGACAGTCACGGGAAGAAAGTGGCCATTAGAAGTATCTCATTTACCTGTAAATAATATCTGAATTTTAGATTAAAAAATTCAGATATAATTTACCCTTTCCATTCAGATAGAATCCACAGAAAATTTACAGAATTTCACCCAAAATTCAGATAAAGTTTACAGCCATTCACCCCGAATTCAGAAACTCTGTAATAGAATTCAGAAATTTGTCTGTAATAAGCCTATGTACAATTAACCTAAAACGCACCCAGATTTTATAGAAAATTCAGATAAAATTTACAGCTATTCAACAAGTACGCTGTGGCTCTGCTGGTCAATTTCAGATAAATTTCAGATTGTATTCACACAAATTTTGGGTTAAATGCAGTTGGGGGGGAGGGGAAATAGTAGACCTATTTTTTTGAGTAGAGCACCTTGGGGGAAGCATTTTTGCTTCAAGAACCCCTATTTCATTTTTTGAATTTTCTGAGATACGAGCCCCCGAAATCTGAACCCTCAGTGAGGGACGTTTACGCAATTTTTTTCCGAAGCTCTTGTTTATTCCGTTCTAATCGTGTCTAAATGGTGTCAGTTTATTGTTTACAATTTTTTAAAATCAAAACAGGCTGTTTGACCTTGGTTCTGCCGAAAAATTGGCCAAATTAGCCAGAAACGTTTTTCACCAAATTCAAACTTGGCCTTAATTTAGGCTTGGGCTTAGGCTTAGGCTTAGGGCTTAGGCTTAGTATGGGGCTTAGGCTTAGGCTTAGTATCAGGCTTAGGCTTAGGTTCAGGCTTAGGCTCAGGCTTAGGCAATAAAAAAATCGAAATTTTCAGAAAAAATCCTGCCAGCTAAGCCTAGAGAATCCTGCCAACTAAGCCTAGACGATGCCTTAAAACATCATTACGCACTCAAAACTATCCAAAAACAAAGATTATAGCCATTTTTGGCTTCGAACTTTGGCCTACGTTCACTTCCCAAAACACTGAAAATGCAATTTTCAAGGGGTCATAGCTCAGAAAATCCAAATTTGAGGATAGGGGTTCTATTACAAAAAATGCTTCCCTCAAGGTGCTCTACTCCAAAAAATAGGTCCACTATTTCCCCCCCCCCAAACTGCACTTGATCCCAAATTTTACAGAAATTTCGGGTTAAATGCAGTTGGGGGGGGGAATAGTGGACCTATTTTTTGAGTAGAGCACCTTGGGGGAAGCATTTTTGCTTCAAGAACCCCTATTTCATTTTTTGGATTTTCTGAGATATGACCCCCCGAAATCTGAACCATCAGTGAGGGACTGAGGGACGTTTTCGCAATTTTTTTCCGAAGTCCTTGTTTTTTTCCATTCTAATCGTGTCTAAATGGTGTCAGATTACTGTTTAGAATTTTTTAGAATCAAAACAAAGGCTCTTTGACTGGGTTCCTACCGAAATATTGGCCAAATTTACCAGAAACGTCCAATTTTTGACTAAATTCAAACTTGGCCTTAATTTAGGCTTGGGCTTAGGCTTAGGCTTAGTATGGGGCTTAGGCTTAGTATCATGCTTAGGCTTAGGCTTAGGTTCAGGCTTAGGATTAGGCTCAGGCTTAGGCAATAAAAAATCGAAATTTTCAGAAAAAATCCTGCCAGCTTAGCCTAGAGATCCTGCCAACTAAGCCTAGACGATGCCTTAAAACATCATAACGCACTCAAAACTATCCAAAAACAAAGATTATATATAGCCATTTTTGCCTACGTTCACTTCCAAAAACACTGAAAATGCAATTTTCAAGGGGTCATAGCTCAGAAAATCCAAATTTGTGGATAGGGGTTCTATTACAAAATGCTTCCCTCAAGGTGCTCTACTTCAAAAAAATAGGTCCACTATTCCCCCCCCCCCCAACTGCACTTGATCCGAAATTTCAGATAAAATTCAGAGAATTTCCATGCAGCCAGCACACTACGCTGGCTTGGTTTAAGGGGGTAATGTCGTTTTCGTGGTTTTTGACATTTCAGTGTAATTTTTGCGCCCACAGAACTCAAGCTAAAAACGGACTACGGCTTCGAAACTTTAACCACATTATCTTCAGGAAAATATCCCCACCCGTTTTTTTCCTTTTCTAAAAATAGTTTGTAGAGTCGGTGTTATGGACTTTTGAAAATTTTAGAGAAAAGTCAAATTACGTGATTTTTGCACAAAAATGTCATTTTCTCAACGTAGAAACGACTTATCAACTATATCAAAAAAACGAGTGGGGATATTATGTCAGTGCATAACTGCAAAAAGTTTAGTAGTTGTTGGCTCAGCTTGAGTTTCATAACTGTGGCGCAAAAATTAGTCAAAAAAACCGCTGATGGGGTGTATTCAAATGATTGCAGCAGTAAAATTGCAAAAGATAATCTGCTTTTAAATATAGGTTTTTTAAAGCTAGAAGGTGTAAAAAAATGTAAAAAAGACCGCTCTAGTTTTCGTTGAGGTTAAGTGCAGTTATGGTAGTTTAAAAAAACACCTAAAAACGCAATTACCCCCTTAACAGGTTTTTCAGATAAATTTTACATATGTCATTTTCTGCCACCCGATAGGTGTAGATCGGTCTCGGTCTCGGTAGTCGAAAAGTCTCGGTTTGTACCCGGTCTCGGTTTTTCAAATCTGTAAAAAATTTTCCTGTGGTCCCCCCTTTGGTTTATATTTTTGGCAGGAATTTTTTTGAAAAGTTTTTATTTCACCAAAATTTCACACCTAACAGTGAGATTCTGTCATTTTTTCCGAAAAACTTTACTGTGGTTGTTTAGAATATCAGTAAACGCAGTACACACCAGGGTTGGTTTTTTTCCGGAAAAAAATTATGGCCGGAAAAAAACCGGTTTTTTTCCGGTTTTTTACCGAGTTTTTTTCCGATGTCCAAAAATGATGGTAAAGTAGTTCTGAAATGTAATCTTACATTTTGCGTCTTAGTAACTTCATTATTATTCACTGGTGACGGGGGGGGGGGGGGGGGTCTTCAATGGTTATTAAGCTTCTTCTGGACTAGATAGATGCTATAACTACCATAATAGCCAGTGTTTCTGTTTTAAAACTTGCCTAATTAGTTATGGTGGGGTAGGCAGGAGTGTAGGACTAAGGTGGGGTAAGTTCGCTGTCAGTTTATCAGTTTACTGGTGGGGTTCTAAAGTCGACAGAAGAGTGAATGGTTCTGACATTGCTAACTGCAAAGTGTATTCAAACTCTGCCATTCAGGGTGGGTATTTTAACCTTTGAAGAATTAATGTACTTCGCAATTCAAAATTGGACTCTTAAAGGAATTTAAACAATTTTTGCCTAAATTTACAAAAAACTGGAAAACCGCCATTTCGCCAAAAAAGGTCAGAATTGCGTCTAAAGAAAGGCTTTCTTGGCTCAAATAGAAAATCTCAAACCCCTGGATAATTGCCTAAAAGTTTTATGCTGTTGCATTCTGGTTAAATATTTTTATTTGTTGTCGAAATGTACGTGTACCAATACGAAAATTTATCCATTAAATAGATGTATATATAGCCTTATAGGGATTAGTTTGTTAGTATTAATAGGGCGTATGTTTAAATGTTGATCCAATTTCGCTGATTGAATGGAGATCCGCTCTAATTGAGAATGCTAAAAATTCAAGTGAAACGTTGAATTTAATTTTTCGTAAAATCAAGTTGTTTTTTGTTGGCCTGTTGAAAGGCCTGCTCGAGGTTACTTAAGATAAAGTAGTAAAAAAATAAGCTGGTCCGACGTCACGAAAAATGTAAAATTAAAAATTATAACTGTCATGAAACTTTCTAGCACTACTTGCGACTACCTATTAATGAAGCAGGTGTTTATAGTATATAGTTCGGCTTACATACAGTATGGCGATATAGTATAGTATAGTGATTATAGACACGGTTCATTATATTTTCTTACACACCCTGAAAAGGAACGGATAGCTTCATAGCTTCTCAATAAACCGTATATTTCCATGTTCATGAAGGGTTACGCAAATATCAAAAATTGAAGTCAGTATCGTTCCCTCCACCCATTGCCAACTAGTTCAATAACCTTCATTAGTCACAAAAACGTCTTACTTTTGTTTTTCTAAACGATTTTAAGCATTTTGTGCAAGTTTAACCTTTACTGGACTAACTTATAAGTTTCGAGTTTTTTTCCGTTTTTTTCCGACCCCTCGGAAAAAAACGGAAAAAAACGGAAAAAAACCGTTTTTTTCCGGGAGTTTTTTTCCGGTGCCCAACCCTGGTACACACACACAAAAATGTATGTTTGTGATTAAGTTTCTTATTTCATATTATCTTTCAAGTTCGTCTGTGTGATTATTATTATATTTTATTCTTTAGTACTATTAATTAGTGTTTGGCTGGTCAACTTTTTTATGCCAATTGGTGCCTTCACATACTTAAATGTAATTTCCAATTCTGTATGAGTTAAGCAAAAAAATCAAAAATAAATCCGTGAAAGTTCAACTAAACGCACTACTCAGAGCTATGCTGTGACACATGTAGTTCGGTAGATGAGAAGGGAAGACTCCACTCCCTACTAAAATTGAGTCCCAGGGGATTGAAGGGGGCCCACTTAAGGGGGTGTCACGCCGGAGGCAAAGAATGAAAGAGCGTCATGGCGTGCAGGTCTAATTTTTGAGCCATAGACCCTTTCTATCTTGGGTGTATATATTTGAGCAGAAAATTGGTAATTCCAATACAATCTGAGCGATTTTTAACTAAATTCGGCCAAACAGTGTCTAAAATTGCTATTTTCTGGCGAGAACAAGGACAAATTGCGTCTGCTTTGGGTTTTGGGACAGAGTTCAAAATTTCACAGTATTTAAGATGACAGGTTCCCACACCCACACAAAAGGAGGAACGAACCAGGAATGTAACCACCATTGCCGTGATGTAGCTCTTAGTTATATATACATAAGGTGTCTGACCATGGTCTTGTAATTTTGCTTAAAAACTTGTAAAAAGTCATCAAACAAATAGGTAAAAGAATGGCAAAAAATGACCCAAAGTCTCGGTTTTGGCGGTCTCGGAATTTGGTCTCGGTCTCGGTAGTCTCGGTTTCGTGGTCTCGGTCTCGGTCTCGGTGTCGGTCTCGGGAAAAAAAAACCGAGACTTCCATCCCTAATTCCTGCCCACATCAGGTCAAAAGTCAAATACGTAAGCATAAAATTAGCAATAATTAATTAAAAACATGCATTCGAAACACGCAAGCGCTACATTTAACTCAATCTTGCAAATATGTACATGCAATAATGCAACTTACGCTGCCCAATTGGCTTGAAATAAAATATATAATTATGTTGTAAATTAAATGTTGTAAATTACATTTGGCATAATAGGATACACACAAACAAATCAAAAACACCATTTGGAAAAATTCCAAAAATGCGGCATTCAGTTCCAACGCAGAACAATATTTACTTTTTGAACGTGATGTATCAATAATAAATATCTGAAATTTGTGTCTAAAGTTCAGCACTACTTTTCAGATCTTTTTCAGAGGTTTTTGCAGTGAATAAAAAACATCTGAAACTTTTCAGACGGATTTCAGTGAAAATTTACAGATATATATATATAAATAACATCTGAGTTTTATCTGAAAAAAATTCAGAGAAAATTGACAGATCTGAAGAATATCTGAATTTTCTGTAAAACTGTTCATATGAGTTTCAGATAAAATTTACAGATATATACGAATTTTCTGTGAAAATGAGCGCGGGAAGGCGGAGCTTGTGGAAATTCTGTAAATTTTATCTGAAAATTTTAACAGAGATTTCAGATAATATTCAGATGTCTGAATTTTATCTGAACCAAAGTTTGATTTACATAAATTTCAGATAAAATTCAGAGGAGTGGTTTTCCTGTGAGTTGAGGTTATAAATTTGCACAATACATTAACTTTAGCTGCGAAACCAGATAAAGCACTTTTCTGGCCCGAATATTGCTCACTGCTTGAGAATACGACTTTACCTTCACCTTACCTGTGGCCTGTGGGTGGGTAAAGTTAGCCTAACTTTACCTGCAGGTAATTTTGAAAATACGGCCCCAGTACCAGTACGTATATACTGTAATGTTGTCAATCAATACACTGAGTTTTTGTTCAGTTGAATTCATGTTTGGAAACATGCTATGCAAACTCAGCGGCGTATGAGCAGTAAAGAAGAGAGCACCGGATCATGCGTTGTGGCTTTGCATCAGGTATATATATGCATAATATATACGCCACCAAGATGTGGGTTGGCCCAGATCGTACTACAGCTGTTACTGTTGTTGTTAGCAGTCTAATGGCGTCATGCCTCAATTGCAGCTTCAACGAACGAGTAGCTAGCTAGGGCACTTGAAAAAAAGGTGTACAAAATTTATACAAAATATTTTGTGTATTTTTTGTATAAATTTTGTACCCACTTATTTCGTGTGGGGGGGGGGGGGGCAAGTCAAGGGGTTTGGTTCCGGCTGGTCAAACGGCAGTCAATATGAAACGAACTAGTTTTTTTAATGTTTTTTATAACATTGAAGTATTGTGTTTTATTCTAGACTCGTAGTGACTCATTGGAAAAAGAGAAGTCGAAGTTGCCAGTGGAACACCCTAGCACGCTGATATCAGCCATGGGCATCGGCCAGCAACGCCTGAAATACGTCAGTCTGGTCACGCTCGTGCTGCAGACCACCAGTCTAGTCCTGATTCTAAGGTGCGCTGACACGATATATACATACGCAGATAGCAAATTCTGGGGGCGGGTGGGGGGGGGGCTGGGTTTTTTTTTTCGCTGGCAAATTTTCGCAATTTTGCGAAAAGCTTGAAATTTTTTTCGCAAAATCAAAATTTTTTTCGCAGACTTACTTTTGTTACTTAATGCAGTAGATTTTACATTTAAATGTTAATAAAACATTATTACGCCTATACAGGATTAAGACTGACGCAATTTTTACCCGTTTTGGCCAAAAAGCAACGATTTTGACACTTTTATTTAAATTTATGGAGCCGTTTTTTGTGTAATTTTTAACAATTTTCAGTTTTCACAATCGATTTTTTCACAAAGAAATTTTAGAAGACCCGGCCAATGATCAAGTTAGGTCTGAAAATGCTAACAATTTTGAAATCTTTCTCAATTATGTCACCTCGACCCATATTATACCTATACATACCCCTATTATACGTGCAATGGGTCTATTACTGTTACATGCTGTGGTGTGATGATATATACATGAAAGAAAATCTGTCCCATTTACAGTCACTAGAAACATCAAGCCACAAAGTTGCACGAGTCCGGGCCTAAGGGATCACAAAAAGTCGGAGAAATTTTCAATTTTTAGGCCAAATTTGGTCAATTGGGGCCGTAACAAAAATATTTTCCGACTAAACCACAGAAATCAGCGCATAGACCTTACGAGTTCACCTCCACTGCGTCAAAATTTTTTCGCAATTTTGCGAAAAGGTTTGAAAATTTTTCGCAATCACCAATTTTTTTTCGCAATTGCGAACGTTTTTGCGAAAAAAAAAACCCAGGGGGGGGGGGTTAGTTTCGTGACCTCCAATTCAGCTTCGCTAGCCACCTTTGGAGTCTTGAGCGACCTTCAGAACATTCTGGGAGGATGAGGATGGAGTTGCCTTCTTGAGGCGTGGGAGGGTGAAACCCTCCCCCCACGCCCATGTATATCTGACACCAGGGTCCCGTTGCACAATAATAGTTTATCAGTATCAGTAGGTAGCTGGGTTTTTTTTCGCAAAAATGTTCACAATTGCGAAAAAAATTGCTGATTGCGAAAAAGTTTCAAACCTTTTCGCAAAATTGCGAAAAAATTTTGACGCAGTGGAGGTGAACTCGTAAGGTCTATGCGCTGATTTTTGTGGTTTAGTTGGAAAACTTTTCCGATACGTCCCCAATTGACCAAATTTGCCCTAAAAATTGAAAATTTCTCTGACTTTTTTGATTCCCCAAGCCCGGACTCGTGCAACTGTGTGACTTGA
Organism: Trissonchulus sp. WLG1_4; assembly: GCA_030248245.1. NCBI lineage: Eukaryota > Metazoa > Nematoda > Enoplea > Enoplida > Ironidae > Trissonchulus > Trissonchulus sp. WLG1_4. The sequence continues at coordinate 27,656 of JASANF010007304.1, read as the reverse complement.
TGTTTCTAGTGACTGTAAATAGGGACACATTTCCTTCCATGTCTTATCACACCGACTGCATGTAACACTAATAAACAGTAGTCGGAGGTGACATAATTAAGTAACAATTCAAAATGTTAGCATTTTCAGGCCTAACTTGGTCCTTGGCCGTCGCCGGGTCTAATGAAATTTCTTTACGGCTGAGCATCGATTGTGAAAAGTGTGAAAAATTACACAAAATTCTCAGGACGGCTCCATAAGTTTTAATAAAATTGTCAAAATCGTTGCTTTTTTGCCAAAAATGGTGAAAACTATGTCAGTCTTAATCCTGTATAGGCGGAATAATGTTTTATTAACATTTAAATGTAAAGTCTATTGTGTTAAGTAACAAAAGTAAGTCTGCGAAAAAAATTTAATTTTGCGAAAAAAAAATTTCAAGCTTTTCGCAAAATTGCGAAAATTTGCCAGGGAAAAAAAACCCAGGTAGGTAGGTATCAAGTATCTTTATCAGGAAGACTGAAAACTGATGACTGACTGTACTGATAACACTGTTTTACGCAAATAATTAATTTTGCTAGACATTAAAAGAAAAGGTGGAAAAGCAGTCGGGTATGAATAATCTATCATTTTATAGTCAATGATTTTTTCGTTTTGTTGTGGTCGGCTCGGTCAAAAACCTAACGGGCGGGTGCTCAACCGATATCATTTATGATATGAAATATTACAATGTATATACTTATATACAAAACATCAAAGAATATATTTACTTCATAAACTAATGCAGTAATAAGCAGGACAAGCACCAAGCAAAGTTCAGTAAAACTCTGTACAAATAAGAGACTGTTACAAAATTTTTCAGTGTTTTATTTTTTCTAATATAATATGTTGAAGGTTTTGGTGGTCGGTGTTTCAGGTATTCTCGGACAGTGAAGACAGATGGGCCTCGCTATTTGTCTTCCACCGCTGTGGCTGTGGCCGAGGTGGTCAAAATCATAACGTGTCTGGCAGTCTTACTCAAGGAAAATCGTGAGTCACTCAAAACATTGTATGCATGATTTTTTAAGTACGCATGTAAACAAGTAAGGCTAATTCTGGTATACGACATAGAATTTCCCATAGACAGGGAAATTTTTCGGTAAAATTTGGCTATATTTAGAAATTTTTCGCTTTTTGCTCATTTTTGCAGCATTTTACGGCGATCTAGAGCATTTTTTGAGTGTTCGGGAGCCTTACTTTCAGCATCACGGAGGGGGGCTTGTCACAAAGTCTCAAATCTGGGGGGGGGGTGCCCCCCCCCACCCATGTACATCTGTGCCCTTCAGTCTTCACCATAAAGTGGTCATCAAATTTAATTAGCTTAATCTCATATGTTAATCCGCTTAATCCGATTTGATCAACAGGCTACAGCGTGGGACTTCTGGGCAAAGTGATGCGGAGCGAGATCGTGGACAAGCCAGTGGAGACCCTGAAGGTGGCCGTGCCCGCAGTGCTCTACGTCGTCCAGAACAATCTGCTCTTCATGGCCCTGTCCTACTTGGACGCTGCCACATACCAGGTTCTACAGTCGGGCAAAACATTGATTGAGTGACAAATGATAAATTTACTGCAAAGAATACGGCACGTAGATACTGCACAACGGAATTGCGAAAATTTATTTTGAGTTTAACAAGAATAACATGAAGTGGAGCGTTAGTTCTTTTGTAGTTAGACTTGCTTTATATACATGATAGGAATGTGTGAAGCAGGTCACACACAATTTAGACTGAGTATAAAGTCGAACACCGTTTGTTTGGTATCTGTGCTGGGTTTAGGTGACATATCAGCTGAAGATCTTGACAACAGCCTTGTTTTCGGTGGCCTTGTTGGGAAAACAACTCAATCGGTACCAGTGGACGTCACTGGTTCTGCTGATGACTGGAATCGCTCTGGTTCAGGTAAAGCTCAAATCTGACCGTCTGATAAATTGGTTTGGCTTAACTTGATTAGCTTCAGGTCTCGCTGAACTGAACTAGACGTCATGTGACAACGTTTGATTAGATCTAACTAAGCTCAACCTTATTTAACGAATGGACCGAATCCCTGGATTGGATTTCACAGGTGTTTACTTTAACGTTACACCTAGTCGTGAAGTTTAGCAAAACAGAGCGTCAGAACACAATATTACGGACTGGAGGCACAGGATCTTAATGTACTAAACTTGATTACAAAACCTAACAAAATTATAGTATTTTTTAATAAAATGACTTATATGCAATAAATGGATAAAAATGTGTCAATACTGGTGTCATACACGACGATGACATTGTAAGCATGCTTCTTTGTGTAAAATAGGATGTATTTACACATTGGCCGCTTAATTTACATGAAAAATAAGTACACACTAATTTACACAACTTCTGCCCTAAAAGAGATTGTGATTTTATTTTATAACATTCTTTCATATTAGCATTTGAAAGTGAAAAATCAGACATGCTGAGCTTGTCTGTGCGATTTGTTGTAACTACTTTGAAAGCCGAGAGCAGGTTTTCTATAGGATTTGGCTGCTTTGTATAATATTACGTATATGTATTCTAAGCGTTTTTCGGCTGACGGGGTACAGATACTGGTTCGCAGTCCGCACTACGGATCCGTGCAAAAGCGTATATAGGGTGAACGAGGGAATTCTACCTGAAAATTTACCCATTAAATTTTTACAATAGGGTCCCCCTTCGGTTTTTATTGCCCGGCCGAAAATTTTTTGCGCTACGTCTCCAATTGACCAAATTTTGCCTAAAAATAAAAAATCCTAGAAATTTTTTTCTGGGCTGCTGTATCCAGATCCCCGTGGCTTAATTTTTGCGTTTTTGATAAAATGTAAGTGTTAAAATTGCTCAAATAAGCTTTTAAACATTTACAATTGATAAAAAATATCTATGATTTTTTATTTTCATGTTGAACAACCAGGTCTGAACGTGGTTTTTCTTTCAATGAGAGAAAAATCATGGTTTCTCTACGAATTTCGTTGATTTTCTCAGACCGTGGTTTTAGCTCATTTGAAATTTCGAAAGACTGTGTAAAACCATGGTTTTATAAAACCACCTTTGTGAAATCCACCCATTGTGTTTAATGTTTCAGCTCCCGAGCGGCGGCGCCACGGACTCATCCAAGAGCGGCGGAGCGGGGGAGCACAGTCTGTCGCACCAGATGATCGGATTGATCGCCGTCTGCTCTGCCTGTGTAACCAGCGGGTTCTCTGGGGTCTACATGGAGAAGATACTCAAGGGCACGGCAACCTCCTTGTGGATTAGAAACTTTCAGCTAGGTAGGCTGGGGTCCAGGGTTTATTTGCAACAGGGCTCAGTTGATTAATTGAAAATAAGGTTCTTTAATATTTTATATTATTATTAGATATTTTTTAAGCAAATAAACTGTTATTTTTTTACAATATCGTATAATTAATGGATGTTCGTAACAGTCACCTCACCTAACAAGCCTAAACCTACTTGTGTCTCAGTTAGTTTCCGGTCAATTAGTAAAAGTCAATAATTGACCAATCCAGTTACGCTTAGACTGGAACATCTTCAGTAGAGTTTAACTGTTTAACAGGGAGTTACGAGTTCATAGCGTCAAGCCTGTTCATTCTTTACACTTTATTAAAACTCAAGTTATTTCCTTTTACTTCTTCTTTTTCTTCTTCTTTTACTGCAGCCATGTACAGCATCGTGGTCGCGGTGGGCGGGGTGATCGTGAACGACTGGAGTGCGGTGATGCAGCACGGGTTTTTCCAGGGATACAGTCTGCTCATTTGGGTCGTGGTCATGCTGCAGGTCTGGCTGATGCTAAATTGATTGACTTTCCCATCCCCCTCTTACTGCCCCATGTCGTGAAGATATGTATCGTAACGAATAACAAAACAATGCGACTTAAAAAGATTTGATCTACAATAATATTATACAACTTCTGTTCAATAGCATTTCGAATTTCTGTTCAGTAGTTTCTAGAATGATTACTACGGGGGCCACTTATGTTGCAAAATTTACTGGGCTAATTTTGCGCTTTAGATTACATCCCCCTCATTGCCCCATCCCCTTCGGACATGCCCGTTGAGTGTGTTTGGTTTGGTGTTTTAGGCGTACATGTAACAGCACTGAAATTGTGGATACCGCTCCCCCCGTTGCAGGGGTCCTCCCTCCCCTGACGTCAACTCATTTTTGACACCGCCGTCACAAAAATGACACATTTTTAACCTTTTTGAACCAAAAAACACCAATTTTAACAATTTTTGGCGAAAATTTCGGTAAAACTTTCTTAAAATTCACAAAAAGATGTCGATTTTTCCAAATTTTGGCCAAAATTTTACTCCCACCGGGACCCTCCCCCCTCTTTTCCCCAAGACCCAATTTTCTTCTCCCCACATCCCCGTCCCCCCCAAACTACATATTGTATGGTTTTAGGCGTACGGCGGCCTGGTGATCGCGCTGGTGATCAAGTACGCGGACAACATCCTCAAGGGGTTCGCCACCTCCATCTCCATCATCCTCTCAACGCTGCTCTCCTATCTCCTGCTCAACGATTTGGCCCCCACCACGTACGTTCCCACAATGGATTAAACAGATTAGAGTAGACTTTTGAAATGGATTAAACAGATTAGAGTAGACTTTTGAAATGGATTAAACGGATTAAAGGAGACTTTGGTTTGCCAATAACTCATTCATACCCCAGTTTTCGCTGGTGCACACACGATTGTGAAATTGCCTAAGCTGTGACACGGGTTATGAGCAAACAAATTCAGTTTGGTTCGCTTGAATCAACTTTAGCACTGAGCTCTTGGTTAGTTGGTTAATAAGTACATACTCTGAATCTCAATGCATTGACCATTATTACTTGCTAGTTGCTAGGGCAAAAAATTCAGATCAGTACATTATTACCTTCAAGTAAGATAATTGCAAAATCTTCAAGTCAAATTGAAAATGTTGAGTTTCCAACTAATTAAATCAAATATATATAAAGTTAAATGAATGTAGTTTTAATTTCAATTAAATTAATTTTTAAGTTCGATTAATGTAAGACCCCTTATTTTTGAGATTCAAGTTCTGCCCTGCCCTATGTCTTACTTAACTTTACGTCACTTAAAGGGGGTGTCGCGACTTTTTTTTTCCTTGGGGGAATATAGTTTGTTTTTTTTTTTTTTTTTTTTTTTTTTTGTTTTTTTTTGTTTTTTTTTTTTTGTTCGTTTTTTTTTTTTTTTAGTGGGTGGGAAAAAAGGGGGAAGATATTTGTCAAATAAGGAAGGAAATTTACTGCTTGGAAAGCGCAATCGAATTCCAAAAAAAAGTCATTTCCCCCAACCTTCCCTCCCCTTAAAGGGGGGCGACCCGGGTCAAAAGTCAAACTTCTCCAACTTAGCTTATTTTCACTTATATACTCCCCCAAGGCACCTCTACCTCAGATAAGAACAGTTAAGCTTGAAGGTGCACTTTTGGCTCACTTCGTTTGTCAGTGTATTTACATAGGCAAAAGTACGCCAAAAACCCTAAAGCAGCCGTTAGTAGGACAGTTCTGCCACAAACCACATCGAGCCAATCAAGCTGAAACTTGGCATAGTAGTAGCCCATATGTATGCGGAAAGTCATATGATCCCGTTTTTTATATGTATTTTCAAATATGAAATATAGGGCGAAATGTGAAAAAATGGTCGTTTTTTGCGCCCGCCAAATTTGAGTGATTTTACATTTGGCGTCATTGTTCAGGCCATGGCAAAAATTTATAAAAAAAATTGATCATAGAAGTGGAGATATGACATTTTAGGCTATCGAATCATGTAAAAATCAGCTTTGTCAATATTAATAAAAATTTCGAGCACAGGGACGTTTTGCAACCACAAAAAACTTTTTTTGCGCATATGATTTGCACGTGAAATTGAATTTTCGGAAGCCCCTAGTAAAAAAATTGTCAAAAGCATTGGTCCCAGTTTGTTACAGCTGCGATGCGCCTTCCCTGGCTGCATTGTGTGCAAATTTGGATCAAAGCGGAGAAGCTAAAATTTTCACTTATACAGGTAGCCCCTCCCTTAAGGGGGGGGGGCTACCTGAATAAGTGAAAATTTTAGGTTCTCCGATTCGCTTTAAATTTGCACACAATGTAGCCCCAGGGAAAGCGCATCGCAGATGTAACAAACTGGAACCAATGCTTTTGCCAATTTTTTACTAGGGGCTCCCCAATATTCAATTTTACGTGTAAATCATAGGCTCAAAAAAAAGTTTTTTGTGCTCACAAAGCGTTCCTTTACTCGAAATTTTTGTTAATACTGACGAAGCTTATTTTTACATGATTCGATAGCCTAATCTCAACCTCTATGATCCATTTTTTTTAATTTTTGCCCATGGCATGAGCAGTGACGCCAAAATTAAAATCACTCAAACACCTGAATAAGTGAAAATTTTAGGTTCTCCGATTCGCTTTAAATTTGCACACAATGTAGCCCCAGGGAAAGCGCATCGCAGATGTAACAAACTGGAACCAATGCTTTTGCAAATTTTTTACTAGGGGCTCCCCAATATTCAATTTTACGTGTAAATCATAGGCGCAAAAAAGTTTTTTGTGCTCACAAAGCGTTCCTTTACTCGAAATTTTTGTTAATACTGACGAAGCTTATTTTTACATGATTCGATAGCCTAACGTCATATCTCAACCTCTATGATCCATTTTTTTTAATTTTTGCCCATGGCATGAGCAGTGACGCCAAATGTAAAATCACTCAAATTTGGCGTGCCCAAAAAACAGCCATTTTTTCACATTTCGCCCTCGATTTTAGAATTGAAAATACATATAAAAAATCCGGATCATACGATTTTGCGCATGCATGTGGGCTGCTACGATGCCAAGTTTGAGCCTGATTGGCTTGATGTGGTTTGTGTTAGAACTGTTCAACTAAGGGCTACTTTTAGGCATTTTTGCGTACTTTTGCCTATGTAAATACACTAACGAACGCATTGAACCAAAAGTGAACCTTCAAGCTTAATTGTTCTCATCTGACGTTGGGATGCCATGGGGGAGTAACATATGTGAAAATAAGCAAAATTAGAGAACTTTGATTTTTGACCTGGGCAGCCCCCCCCTTAAGCCTGAATGCTAATTTTGTTTTTTGTTTCAGCTTATTTGTGCTTGGAGCAAGCATCGTAATGGCGGCCACTTTTCTGTACTCTTACCAGCCCAAATCTCCTGCTCTAGTACACCATTCATAATAGTTACTTAATATGCTATTAGCTATCAGCCATAATTTATTTATTGCATTAACGTATGTTACACACCACGTTATTGATGTTATGCATATTATGCTATTAAAATAGACATTATTTAGCCTGTGATAAGCAATATGCGTGTGGTATACTAATATAGATTATGTATATTATTAGTTGGTAATTTTAAACGGAGGACTTAATGAAAAATTCTGCACGTCCTCCATATGTGCCCTAGTGTTCTGGGCCCAATTTTTCAAAAAAAATGTGAAAATCGAATTTGAAAATTTTTTGAAAACAAAATCTGAAAGGTTGGCCGAAATGACCTAATAAAAGGTTAATAATTAAGACGTAGTAGGACTAAGTCAGTTTATACTTAGTCTGGAGTAAGTCCACTGAGAGTGCCTTTATGCATCATGAATAACGTCTCCCACTTGAGTCATTTTTTTGTAAAAGCTCAAGACTTCTTTTAAACTTTAAAAAGTTTGAATATGATTGATTGATTGATTATTACCAAAAGACCAATAGACAATTAATGTATATATTATGTACTATGTAAGTAGATTGTTACTCACCGCCAATTCCTAAAATAAATTTAAACGGATTAGATTAAAATTTGTTTGCCTAATAACTTATTTCAATCTTGAGGTAGACTTAAAAAAATTTTGTGCACACGCGGAAGGTGCAACAAATAATTGCTATCACAAATGCATAAACTATGTCATGAATTATTGGTAAAACAAATTTTAATCTAATCCGTTTAATCCATTTTGGGAATTGGCCCTTAGTTATTTGCGAGCTTCTCTTGTCAATAGCGAGAATGCTAATCACTACACCACAGCCCCCAAGTCTCGCAGGTTCTAATTCTGTTTCATTTGAAAATCTGCTCAGTTTGTTTCGTTTATGTCTTGTGTCTGTGCCAGCAGTATTTCCGGTGTGTGAGTATGATGAACAAGGTTACAACAATCAATTTTGCATATTGTATGGTATTGTTTTATTGGCTGTTGAGTTTGTATTATTTGTGAACATTTTATCACGGTGACTGTTGACTATTGAGAGCTTATAACCAGGAGCCTATGTGTGAAATGTATGGAACGAAGTTAGACTCACAATAATTGTTTGCCTAATAACTTGACAAGCTGGCATTTCTCGTGCAATCAAAGTTATTTTCACCGATTTTTTGGCTTAAAACTTACAGCCGCGATTTTTAGGTCAGTAACAGGTGAAAATTAAGTCTGTCTTGGGAGAAGAGGGTCAACTTGCTTGATAAGAGAGGATATTGTAGATTCAATTTAGTTTTCTTTGATTAATAACAGAGAAGGTAACTGAATTAGTGTTGTATTTTGTCGCAGACTGTTGCTAGAGCTGACACCACAACACTAACTTTTTCTTTAAAACTTTAGACTTAAACACAATTTGTGCTTGAAATAATTAAAATAATTTAGTGTTTCAAGCCAACATATAAGCGTTTCACTAAATATATTCTGTTAAATCCTATTTTGTTTGCCAGAATTCAAATTTAAAATTTTAAGTACAAAATGTGTATACTTTATTACTATAATATACTATGTTACTATTATATCTTGAATATTAAAGTTCAAAGAATCAGTTGTTAGCTATTGCCTTATATTAGTATTTATTTAAAACAGTTCATGCTGTCTTGTTGTTTTATTGGTATCTTTTACTTTTATTTGACATTCCTTTGGTTTTTGCATGACATTTCTTATTACATTGGTGATTATACTATTTTAAGATTTGATGGGTACTGTTTTACAAATGTTGTAAACTGACGGGCGATTCATACTTACAGCGGCATTTCCGGTCAGCCTGTAAAATACGAAATAATCCCGCCAAAATTATTGATGATGATTGATACTATTGGCGTGATTATTTCGTAAGTTTGCCGGCTCAACGGACATAATATTATATTGAGTATGAATCGACCATAATAGCTTTGTCCGTTTAAACTGATTTTTAAATTATGTAGATTTTTGGATGATTTTGTACAGTTGTGAGACCTTGAGGCTTTTTGTAGAATTTGAGTAAAATGAAATAAAGTAACTGATTTAATACCGTTAGCTTAGTTTGTTCAGCTCGGGTTTTGATTAGCTAGTGAATATTACCCCACGTGCCTGTACTCTGTGTTATTGTCTGCAGCTTTACTGCAATAAAACATTGTTACCATCTGTTGTCGACTTTCACACCATCAAACTTTCCCACGCTTCGTGTCATATTGTTGACTGGGCGTTATTTCACGTGGGCTACAAGGTTTTAGCTAATGCGGAATTTATCATTGGTTTAGTGGAATATACGTATAAGTCTATGTCAAAGCACTGGTTACGTACGAGGGCAAAAAAGTTGCACTTTAACTAAAATTAAAAACGTTACGGGTCATACTTTAACTACAAAAAAGTTAAAGGTTTTACTTTAACTGTAACTTTACTTAAATTAGAACACCCAAGTTATATAAAAGTCATCGATTTTGGGCTTACTTTAAACTTTAACTTAAATTAGCGCCGGAGCCTTACTTTATTAACTGTAACTTTAACTTAAATTGAAGCCTCCGCTTCACTTAACTTTAATGAACATGGTCTAACTTTTTTGCCCTACTACGTACTTTCTCCTTGTTCAAGCAAGCTTGTTTGTCTGCAAGTAAAAATGTGACTGCTGGAAACGCAGGTGATCTCTTTGGAAGGTGGAGCACCTTTAGCTTCAGCAAGGCTATTCGTCTAAATTGTTAATTGTACGTGTCGTGTCTGGTAAGCCATAAAAAAACTGGTACAGGTGCGACCATGATTTAGATTAGATATATTCAGTAAAAGCTACGAGCGCGCAAGTAAAAGTAAGCACACCATGGTTAGACCACAACAGTGTAGGTTAGATGACATAACTATATATTTTGCGTGCGGATGACCGTACACCATTACCGACAGATATGAAGAGTTTAAGCTTTCACCGTGTGTGGGTTGCTGATGGCAGGGAAGAGGGTGGGTGTTAGCTAATTGTGCGGGGTCTGGTGTAGTCGACGTTAGCTTGCGTACTTTAAAGTTTATTGGAAGTTTGGACGTCAAAAGGTGTCGGGGGTATGGGGGTTCTGTACATGTATGAGGGGGGACGGGGGATACCTTTCCCCCTAAATCAAGAAGACGGGGTGGGGGATCCCGAAAATTTGGGTAAAAATGGCACTTTTTTCCAAAATATGACGAAATTTTGCACAATTTAGGTTTTTTTGTCGATTCAAAAGGGAGATTAGACTTCCCAAAATTTGTCCGGAGAGGCCTCCCAAAATTTTGACTCCGTTACATGTATATATTGGGGCTAACTGCTAGCTAACTGCTTTGGTTGTATGTATCTAGTCTACAGGTACATACTTTCTTGGTTTAGTGTAATTCAAATTACCTAAGGGCCTCCGTTTCCAACTTTATAACCCCTGCCTGCTTGTTGTTTCAGTAATCCCCCCTTATTATCCAGGTCTCACTAACAATGCTGAAGCGGCCTCGCCCTGGAGAGTCAGAGGAGAGCCTGCTGGCCATGCAGCACGAGTTCCTGCAGCAACAGCACAGTGCCAGTGCCCAGGTCAAAAGGTCACAGCAGGGACACAGCACGCACCCTCCCACTCAACCCGACTGCGACCCCACTGTGCTGTTGGATGACGTTAAAGTAGATTACAGGCGGATTTATTATTTTATTATTTATTTAGGCTGTAGTTGTGTCATTTTACTTTTTGGTTGTTGTGTGGTTGTGATATTATTTTTTGTTTGCGGTAATAAGTAGTTACTTTTTTTCATACTGATGTTTCAGGAGCGAATTTGTAGTGAGCAAGATTTTCGATTTCGTCCCATCACCAGCGATTCTGGATTTCCCAAACCACCAAAAATTGACGTCACGGCTATTGAAGTAAGCCTAAATATTATTTGTCAATTTTTGAATTTAATAATATGTAGTCGGAAAATTTGCGTCGTCCATGAAATGACGCTGCAGGCGTTTGACCTTTGACAAACTCAACCATTTCATAGAGGACTATTTGTTTCGATGCACCTGAAGGACTTGAAAATATTAATTCTATACGCTTCTACAGTGTCGGCTTAAATTTTTTGGATTCTGGGTAGTAAACTAGTGGACTTTCGGCTTTAAAGTAAATGCTCTTCCGTCTTCGATTTCTGTAGGTACTATTGGGGGTTGGTTAAATCGATTAAAAACTTTTTAAACTTGTACCACAACCGTCCGAAGCAGTGGCGGATTTGTGGGGGGGGGGTGTCGGCGTCTCCGTCTCCCCCTGCCCTGAAGAAAATTTTTCATGATTAATCTTATCTACCGGATAAAAAATTCTGTGCTGTGGAATATATACCAAAAATTTCAAAATTTTTTGTCTCCTTCCCCCTCTCAAGGTTTCATCTTGGATCCGCGCCCTATGCTGAGATATGGCATTGATATTTCAGGCACCCCCCACAGCCCGGAAGGGGCGAGGCAGTCTGTTCGCGTCAGCCCGCCGACAAGCTCAAAGGTCGGAGGGCCAAGTCGAGTCACTGAAGACGGAGATCGATCAGGAGAATCGACACAAACTCATGAACATGACCGCTGACCAGATTATGCAGCAGAAGAAAAGCCTGGAAGATAAACTGGGTATAACAAGAGTACATGGAGGATGTGCATGACACTGAGTCTTTTGAGCACTGCAGTATCTGGAACCAGACTTGGAAAGATAAAAAATATATTAACGCAAAATTAGGTTAGTGTTAACGTTTGCTAACACATAATTTGTTTCTTTTAGATCCCAAACTGATTGCCTTTTTACGCAAAAGGCGGGAACGCCAGGGGCTGGAGAACGCCGATTCTGCCACGGGAGAATTGGGCGTCGAAAAAGATAAAGAGAAGCAACTAAGCACAGATGGTCAGCTTAATCAAGAGCACATTTGGTTGTTTTTTTATTACTCCTGTAATACATACATGCGGTGACAGTATTGAGGTCGATTCATACTTGCAGCCGTATGTCCGTTCATCCATTGAAATAACGATCAAATCATTAATCAGGCAGACAGTTGCTGTGCTTAATGAATTGCTGGTGTCCTGACTTCTAGTAAGCTTGGTGGCTGCAGCGATGTAATGATGGCTGTAAGTGTGAATAGACCCTCATTGTTCTCTTTAGCTCCATGCTGCATTAACCACACATGGCATTTGGAATGACATTTTTTGGTTCATAGCATACGTGGGCGCGGGGGAATTGTTCCTCTGCCAAACCTGCCCCCTGGCATATTTTTATGCAAAATTTTATGGGGGCGCGCGATTGGGGGGGCTACTGCCCCCCCCCCCGAAGTTAGCTAAATTTTTGAAGTAGCACCCACCCGCCCCCCGTCTCGACGGCTCCCTCCCAGATTTCCCCAGCTGCACATGTCTGGTAAATAGTCCTAATGCACCAAACTTCCACTTGTTGCAAAGTCATTCATTAGTATATTATTGAGTTCAGTTGACACACACAAATCTGCCGCTGCCGTGGCGTCAATAGAATCAATATAGTCATTGTAGTCTATTCAGTGAAATTTGTTTAGTCATTAAAACACAGTCAGTCTAAGTAACGAACAAACATTCTTACGGACCAGTACAATTCTGGCTTAGCCGACCTGTTTTTATGCTCAATCTATTTCAGCCCCTGGCTTGCCCGCGGAAGTGGTCGAGTTGCAGCAGACTTGTCCGTTCCTGGCTGGCCCAGACGGCGTGGAAATGGACAAGCTGGTCTGGATGACTGACCTCGGCCCGGACTCCAACAGGGGTCGACAGACTGCGCAAAATGTAAGGACTAACCACCATGGTCTTTAGTCATAGTGGGATTTTGCGGAATAGTTATATCAGTTCAGCGAAATTGATTGAGAAACATATTTTGAGATATAAACTTTTCTCAATTTCTTGATTGCAGCTTTCCTCGGCGAGATTCGGCTTTGACGGACATTTGTTGGCCCCAGACGACGACTCCTCGCCCCAGTGTGGTCTCTATCACCATGCAGATGAGCCTGATGTAGGCACTAGCCATTGTACAGTAACACTTGGTTGAGGGTGGGCATTTGGGCCTGGAGGGGGGATTATTTTCTTCGATAACTGGACATGGGCTTTTTTGGCCTAGCATTAGGCATTAGGTTTAAGTTTAGGAATACTTTTAGTTTAGTTTAGAATTGGGTCTTGGGCTGGGTTTAGTGCTTAAGTTTAATTTAGATAGGTGGAGATTTACTTTCCTGCCGAAAGATATGCTTTTAATCCCTTCTGCCACATGTTGACTGCCCCCTTGGTTGATATATTTGTCCATGTATGTGTCTGCAAGCCAGCGCTCAAAAAAACTGCTGCAAATTCAGTCATGAATCATACCAGGATACCAAAGGGAGGTAGTGGGACCTGTTGTTGTGTTCTACAAATTTTGCATAGATTAGGCCGTACATCGGATGATACTTTTTGCTTTCAGACATTAAGAAGATCTGAATAAGCTTGAGCAATGCATTGGATAAGTTCAGTTGAGTTGGGTCGAGATATTCCGGGAGGAACTATCCGTCTAAAAATGACTGGACCAAAAAATGCTGGACCCTGAGACAAAAAGAATGACGCGATTTCAGTACGTAAAGAACTAATTACAAGCATCAAGACAGAGTACAGCGAGTTGTCATAAAAATGAGACCACCAGTCTTGTCTCAGGGTCCAGCAATTTCTGGTCAGATTTTAGATTCATATTTACAACCATTTGTCCGTTCAGGCGGCAACATTACCATAAAAACACGCCACTATGAACTCATAAGATCAGCTTGTGCCGTATCTACTTTGTAATTTTGCCGGCTGAACGGACATAATACAGCAAATGACTCGATCCGTGGTATTGTTGTTTTGTAGCGTGCTGGCTATACCCTGGAGGAGCTATTTCCATTATGCCGCAGTGCTGTGCCCAACCAACGCATGCTGGCTCTGCAGACACTAGCCAGAATCATACAGAAAGTATGGCGCACCTAAACGATCGCTCCCCTTCCGTTTCTGTTCTATGTTTCATTGTATATTAGTTTGCTGCATGTTTTTCTTTCTGTTAAGAAATGAACCCTAGGCCCCTAGGTCATCTTATATTCACTGATATACATGTGACGAAATTAAAAGTTCGAACGGGCTTCCCCGTTTTAATTTTCGAGACCCACACCGAGTAACCAAAAATACCACTTATGGTGAAATTTCAGATGTGACCATACATGTTGTGTGAGGTTGGCACCTCTCCATATTGAGGGGCCGAGGGGGGAAGGTTCCGAAAGTTTGGACAAAATTAAATAAAAATGTCACTTATTTGGGGAGGGTCCCCAAAATATGGCTGGAGAGGCCCCCTTAAAATTTGACACCGTTAACACATACATGGCTGTGACCGCTCATGCCCCCCTGTTCTCTGTATGTCTGTTGACTGCTATTTCAGGCTCGCATGGGAGCGTTTGACGAGTTGCTGAGTCCCCGTGGCCTTGTGGCCTTGGTGGTGGAGGCGGACATTGCTCTGCTGAGTCGATTGGCCATCGACGAGCCAGAGGGCAGTTTCCTGGCCCCCGGCTTGGCCCTGCTGGCAGCCTTACTCCATCAACCTGTTGACGAAGTATATATATCATGGGCGTATATAATATCATAAAGCCCGGTTCATACTTGTCCTTATCCTTGTCCATATAGTTGTAACCGGGTATTCAGTCGGAGGGGTACGGTTACATAGTCTTGTCCTTAAGCAATTCTAAGAAATAATATGCCCGGCCTAATGAACCACATTTTTACACTGGTCCAGCCCAGTACCTATGCAAAAACTTAAGACGAAGAAATTGAGTCGATGCTTCGCAGCAGCTGACCGAAAATTGTACTTGTCCCTATTCCTATGTTGTTAAGGACCAGTATGAACCAGGCTTTAGGAGGATGTTGTAATTTTAGCTGTTATGTACTCTTGGTATGGCAGTGATTTTAAAGTGGCCCTGTACTCTTGTAGGATACGCACGCAGCTAAAACTAGATGCCGATGTTGTATATGAGAAATAGGGCTTATGAGAATTAAATGTGTCTCCATTCTTGAAGATGCATGTGTAAAATTTTAGTGTTAAATCTTTAGTTGATTTTCTCCAAAATTGGTCAACAGCTGGTGGCATTCTCGACGTCGACACGCACGCCTAGGTTCGATTCCCGGCGCCTCCGTTTGCCTTTTTTCAAAAATCTTTCGTTCAACATCAGTTCTTTTGTTTGGCAGTCACCACTTTTCAACTTTTCGACCAATGGAAAGTTATATTGTGCTGTAGGCTTGTCTTGATCGATGTTTCGTGTGGGGCGGTGGTGTGGTGCAGCCGTGTTGGGGTGCCAAAGGGACCGAGGACCAAATTGGAGATACCGATGACCCAGACACACTCACTGATGAACAACTTTGTCGTCAGGATTTGGTTCAAGTAAATGGGTTTGTGATTAGATTTGATTCAGACTAGTTCACTTCTGATTCAGACGGAACAGTCTTATGGAGACGATTCACGTCTGATTAATGGCTAGTTTTCTATAAATTTTTGTAGTAAAGGGCAATAAGAAACTGTGGCTATTTTTTGTGCTTTTATAAGTCGCTGCTTAGGCGTTTGCGGACGGACAAATGATGTACTGTTACGGACAAGTCGCCCGGACCCGTAATTCTGGGGTGTCAGCCTCATCGGTGGCTGCAGGGCGGTGGTGGCAACGTGGACAAATGGATCCAAGGGAGGAGCGGAATCGGCGGCCAAGGGATCGGGGGGCTCATTCGGCGACGGATGGCCAAACCGAGACCATCACCCCAGTGGCACTGGATCAACGCCAAGCCAACCCTGCTTGGGGTCCTCGTTGGCCCTCGGTTGGTCGGCTCCGGTGCAACGGTTGCGCTCGGGCAGGCCCGCCCGTCGCGACCCCTACTATTTTCCTCGTGGTTCGTTCTGTGGCAGGGCATAGCGGGGAGCCTGGAGCCGCAGTCTCGGGATCTACCTACGGCCATGGCGGGCCTTACGGCCCGCTGCGCTATGCTCGGACGGGCAAACAGCGCTTCTACTACGGACAAGTCGAACTTGACTTAAGAATTCAGATGTTCTGAATCTGACTACAATAATATGTCCCCCGAACTGTTTTTGTGTAGGGTCTGCTGCGTATGGACATATTGACGCGACTGGCTTATATCCTGAGCACCGCTGACATGACTACTTCCGCATCCAGCATCGTTTCCGTCTTCCACATTCTCGTTCGACTGGCGCGACACTCAGCGGAAAATGCGCAACAGGTACGCAGTACGCACTTGCGTACAGAAATAATGGTTGCACTAGAATGCATGTTGTGTCCTATGTGAATGTGAATATCGTGAATTGCTGAGAATAGTGCTGGTTACAAAATATCATCCAATATACGAAACGCTGCTAAATCGGCTCTATTGATTTTCAGCTTGTACAGCATGCTGACTTGATAGCGACGATTCGAAGTGGCTATGTGCCGCACGTTTGGACCAGTCATCGGGATCAACTAAATGGTATTATCATAGTCATACATGTATGAGGGGGGGTGGGGACCCCCCCAAAATCGAGGGACCGGGGGGAGGGTCCCCAAAATTCGGGCAGAATTTTATAAAAATGGCACTTTTTTGGAAAAATTTTTCAAAATTTCGCAAAATGTACGATATTTTTGGTTGATCATGTAGGGGAGGGTCCCATGAATTTCGCCGGAGAGGCCCCCCCAAAATTTTGACCCCGTTACATGTAGGATCATAGTCTTATTGCGTGTAGTAGTTAAATTTTGGATCCTACGGCCGTGTACAAAGCATATCTTGAAAAACTGTGGCACAGCCACGTAGGCAGTATATAATTGATGTGTCAAGTTTAATAAACTAGTTTCAACTTCCTGTTTTGTGGTTAGTTCTGTTGAACGTTAAACGTTTATTCCAGAATTTGGGTCAGGTGTTTATAATATTTATATTGTTTATAATAGTATTTGGTATAATTTTCGACTTTTCTCGTATCGCAATCGCGCTGGTTTAAAAAACGTGATACTGTATCAGTTTACTGTACGTCAGTCTCAGTTTTATTTTCTAGATCAGAGTATTAATTTAGTTTTGGCTTATATTGTATTTTGCTGTATTTCTTGCTGTGATGCAGTTATAGTGTAAAACAAAAACCGTCACCTGAAACAGGCTCTATCAAGAGTGCATAATAGTCCTGTTACTTCTAATATGTACTCACTAGTCTTGGTACTATTTTAAATTTTGCAGATCATCGCTACCCCGCTCCTGGGTTGCCGTACTGGTGCTCTTTAAAATTGCTTCGGGTGCTGGCCGCAAGTGGCAGAGACATCGCTATGAAATTGGTATTTTGAAACAATGTTGTAAAAATAAGATATATACTTTTGTCTATGATCAACTTTTCTTTTAGGGAGCATTTAGAAATTTTGAAAGTAAAAAAATAGCGGTCTCTATAGACGTGCTCACAGCACCGGCTTAAACAGTTAAACTTATATTGGAGTACATACAATACATTGGTTTCCACTAAGGGCCTATCTATACCTTTACCGGATTAAACGGACTGGACTGATTTTAGTCCGACGTTTAGGAACAAAATTATCGGACTAAAGGTGTTAAAATAAGTCAGCGGATTATTTTTAGTCTGAACCCATTCCAAAACTACCACAGAACTAAACGGATTAAACATGCACGCTCAACATTAGCGTACATAGTTAAGTCCATTTAGTCCGATTAAACAGCAGCGCGCTAAAAGTTAAGTCCGTTTAATCTGGAGGTTTTGGAATGGCATTTTTAAACAGAATTATTAAACCCTTTAGTCCGATTAAAATTAACCCTTTAATCCGGTAAAGGAATTGGCCCTAAGTTATGAATGACTCGATAAAACAGTAGCTTTGCGGTCACATCAAAAGTTAATGAGTATGAATGATTGAATGAACGATAGAATAGCACGCGAGTATAATCAGCGTAGACTCGAAGTTAAGACAAAGGTCGATGCAAGCTATTCTATCCAATGACGCTGACGTATGGATCGACGTCGGATGTTCAAGTACTGTCAGGTTGAATTTCTGTTTATCAATTCACTCATTGTTATTTTAGTTGGAAGACCACGACATCATGCCTTCTCTGCTCCGCTATGTCGTTTCCGAGCCACAGTATGTAAATTCACATTTTTAGATTGTGTCTAGTTTTTTACTTTCAAGTTTTCGTGTGCTTTTATTTTCTGCTATGTATAATTTACTTACATAAGGGATCAGCATACATAACAATGTAATGAAACGGACGGGTAATTGTATATACTACGTACATGTAACGCCGCTGTAATGATTGCTTTGAATGCAATTGTTTTGATTATGATTTATTATGTTTTATGGATTTGATGATTCCCGTGTCGCAGGCCTGTCAGCTAATTACCGAGTCCTATCGCCTGTGGATCACGCTTGCTTGCTATCAACTCAGCATCCAACATTTCTGGTATGTCAGCACAGTGCTTTGAAGTTGTTTGAACATTTTGTTGATATTCCATGGTAAAAAGGTAAAGTTAACCCGCGGATAGATAACTATCCTTTGAAGTGTCCGCCCTCGGGTGCGGTTCTTATATCAGCTACAAAGTCCTGGAGAGTCAGGGGTGCCACATCCGTGGTTAGAGAGACGGCCCTCGAGGCATAATGCCCTACACGGACCCAGGTTACCTTCCCACATAATTTGTGGTACCCATTTACCGACCAGATGAGGATGGACAGCTATGTTGTCAAGAGCAATGGTCCTAATATCTTATTCAAGGAGATTACGTGTAACCGTGTAGATAGGATTCGATCCCCCAACCTTCAGATAAGAATCCTTGCACCGTTTTGTGCTGTATTGCAGGGAGCTGTATTCGGTGCTGTTGTCTCATTTGCAGTCGGCCTGTCGCACGATCGCGGAGACTCGTCCGGACCCGTTTGTGCTCGAGCGAGCTAGTCTGGTGGCCGTACTCGTCCAAAAAGTCACGCTAGTCACCGCCCAGTCAGTCTCTAAATTGAGCGTCTGTAGTTAGACCCAGTCTAACGACCAGCTCACACTTGTCCTTAAGAACACAGAGACAGAGTGTCAGTGGCGTACCCAGAAAAAAATTTCGGGGGGGGAATGACTTTTCGATTTTTTGTAATGGGTTAAAATGCACTTTTTAGCAATTTTAACACTCGTAAAACGCCTTACAAACGCAAGATTACTAAACCACAAGGCTGCAGGGGTCTGGGGGCGGCAGCCCCCAGAAAAAAATAGGAAAAATTTTCGATTTCTTGGCCGAATTCTGTCAATTGGAGGCGTATCAGAAAGTTTTTCCGGCCAGACCATAAAAACCGAAGGACACAAGGTTGCAGGGGTCTGGGGGCGAATTGGCGATTTTTCCAATTTTTAGACCGAATTTGGTCAACTGGAGACGTATCAGAAATTTTTCCGACAAAATTTAAAACAAAAGAAGGGAGTGTCATATCAGACGGTGTATTCCACAAGTAAATGTAGCATAATATACTCGTGTACACTTGCACATGCAGCATAATGTAGTTGTGTATACATGCGTAGGCTTTGATGAAAGACAATAACGAGGAATAGTAAGCCACATAGTCGCAGGGGTCTGGGGGCGGCAGCCCCCAGAAAAAAAGTTGGGAAAATTTTTGATTTTTAGGCCAAATTTAGTCCATTGGAGACGTATCAGAAAATTTTTCCGGCCGGACCATAAAAACCAAAGGGGGGACCCTTGTGTAAAATAAAATCAGTGGGGAAAAATTTCGGGGGGGGAATTCCCCCCATTCCCCCCCCCCCCCCCCTGGGTACGCCCTTGCAGAGTGTCCAAACTAATTCTTTTTAGACCCAGGTTAAAGCCTGGTGCATACTTGTCCTTAAGGACACAAGGATTGAGACAAGGACAAATTTTGGTCTGTAGCTGTGAAAAATCTACGTAATGGTTTCGCTTATTTTTTTTGCGTACGCAGTGGACTTGACTCCTACATTGGTTGTGTAAAATGTTTGTTGATTTTTTGGTCAGGTAGTTTCTGGGGATTACTTAAGGACATAAGGACAGGGACTAGAACAAGGACGAGTGTTGGAACTAGCACAAAAGTTAAAACCATTTTAATTTAAGTTAAAAGTTATTGTTGACCCCTAGCTTTTTTGGTTTAACCCTTTCCCGCGTACTGTTACATAAGTGTAAAAATTGCACTTTCTTACACTTGTGCAGCCTGTCGGCTTCATGTTTCACAGAATGGGTTACTTCACAAGGATGCCTTAGGTATCCGAGTGAGGCGAGCCGGTGGCCAAGTGGCTAGGCGTGACAGTCCTGCCACAAAGCTGCCCCTGTGACGCAGGCTCCGTCTGTGGTGACGAATCAAAACCCAAACAATGACTGGACTTTGTGCATTTTTGAAATTTCATGTAGCAAAGGGTTAAGTTAAAGTTAAAGTTTAACTTTTTTTGCCATAGTAAGAAACTTGAGTGTCTAAATTAGATAATTTCGTCTGAGTACAATCGCAATTGTGGCAATCTTGTTGTTTGTTTTCAGAACTAATGATTGCAACGAACTGGGACGCAAATTGCTGAGAGGCTGTGTGGAAACCGTGCAAGTTCTCACTCCGGCATTTCTGTCACGCCTCACACAAACAGCCACAGACAACAGTGAGGTAGATATTTTATAGAATTTGTGCAATTGAAACTTATACGCTTCCTCTAGAAAAAACAACCACCTGTAGTTTGTACACTCATCAATTAAGTGCGTTATGTTCACTGAATTAAGCCTAGTTCATAGTTGTCCGGAAGTGTCCGTAGTTGTCCGTGTTCGGAAGGCTGTCCGTAACATTTGTCCGTGTCCGTAAGCAGCATTAATTCATACTTCTGCGGGCACTCTACGGACAGTGCGTATGCATATAAAATAACGCATACACATTCTGCGTTATTGTACCAAGTGTATTAGAATGCAAGCTTCAAAAAATCAATAAAAACGTTCTAAGCACACTAAAATGAAGCTGCAAATTACTAAAAAATTTACCATTATTTTACCATGCGCGGAGGAATTGTATGTACACGCACCTACACGTGACTATAAAGGCTATAATCTGATTTGCTAATTTCTTACGGACACGGACAAAAGTTGGAACTGAATTCAACTTGACTTCCGGACAGCCTTTACGGACACTCACGGACAAGTTCTTACGGACATCCGGATAACTGTGAATCAAAGTACTCTTACGGACACGGATACGGACTCGAACACGGACAGCCCTTACGGACTTACTATGAACCGTGCTTTAACACGGTGGTATGGGGGTCTGGTCTGGACTGTCGCAGGTTTTCTGATTGTGGTATTGTAAGCAAAACTATATAAAAGATACGAGGGCTGGAAAATTTTCCATATTATTATGGACTCGTATCATGAGTGTTTCCAATTTCCATCAATTTAGTGAAATTTTTCCTGAAGTGACCTCTCTTTGATTAGACCTACGTGTTACAGTATGCCAGAACCGGTCAGAACCACATATTTGCAGCTGAGTAAATCGGGGGGTGATATGCTAATTTTTTAAGAATTTTGTTAATCGCCATTTTGGAGGGTTAAGCTGATAGGGGGCGGACCTTTTTGTGGGGGGAGGGCAATCCACCCCACACCATGCATGGTCATAATAACTTTTAAGGACCTGGCCAGTGAGAACCAGCAACGTTTGGGTGTGTTTCAGAAAGATTCACTGATGACTATCGCAGCTGCCCTTTTGAATGCCGCAGCCTCTGCCAGAGAGCATCTGAGATATGAAGACTTTTCACACAAGGTATTGGTTATTGCTAGGTCAGTTGGGTGAGGGTAGTTTGCATTTGCAAGGGGAAGAGGGTTAGGATCTGAGGATCCTGTGAAATTTCTCTCACGATATTTGAGCCTTTTCTAGATTAAAGACCAGTTTCCTTAGAGTGTCTAGCTTGATGTATATTAGCAGCTATATTTTCGTTCAGCCAATAAAATTACGATGACCCACGTGCTTGTCTTATACAGTGTTATTTTGGTGGTCCAATTTTTTTGCGATCTGCAATATTTCTGGGCTGAACGGACTGTAATTATGATTGTACTGTAAGGCACAAGTTTTTTTTCCTTAGTCAAGCTAAGCACATAATTATAGCAAGAGTATTGGCATAATTGCGATTATAATATTGTTGCAGGAATCCGCGGAGAAACTAGAGACCGCAGTTTTGAATATGTCGAGCTATATGGAAGATTGTGTGAAACTATTTACTGAAAGGTAATCAGTTTCTTCGTTTTCGAATCAAATTTCTGCATTAGGCTATAGCTCCCCATTATAGGTAAATTTCGTCTATTAAACGAGTGGCCCTTTATTTTATGTTCCGTCACAACTCACAGCAGGTCGTATTCTCAGAATAGTACGCGAAGGAAAAGTTAGCTATCCTTATTCAAACGTAAACTTAGCTGTCCGTATTGTAATTATTGTACAGTATGTTTATGTATGTACTGAATATAAATTGTTTGTCAAGACATCTAACTGTACTAAAGATGCACCCTTGTCTGGTTTATGTTTAGGTACAGTCATTATGCAAATGACTCCTTGACCTCTCCCGACAGCCCCCTCCCGTCACGTGACCCCGACTGTCTGTCCTCTCTGTGCACTGTCCGCCCCGGCGGGCGTTCCCTTATCCCCCTCCTCCAAATTGGCACCCCCATTCAATTGATCAGTGCCTATTTGCGATTTGCCATTGCCTTTCCAAAAGTATGTCGTACGACTAGGAGGTTCTGTTATGTCTGTTCACTTGGATATCTATTCATACCGACAACCGTAACTTTGTCGGAGTTGGGCACTGGAATCAACGAAACTTCTGTGGGGAAGTAAAGAACTGAAAAAGATTGTTATTGATTGATTATGATTATTATCATTGATTATGATTATGATTATTATCATTGATTATGTCACGCTTTTTACACGGCGGGGGCGGACACTTATTTATTATGTAGGTGTAGCATTAATGGTTTGAAACATTCTGCAACGTTTGCGGGTCAGCCTCCGCTCACCCACAAGTTTTATTTATTATTTGTAAAGTTTATTTATTACGAAATTTTTTGTAATGTTTTACGTTTATTTTTTTGCAATGTGTAGGTCGGAAAGCAGGCACTGTGTAGTCGAGCTTTTGAGGATTATGCATCGACTGTGCTTCAACACTGCGGCAGAACAGGGGACGATCTGAAAGACAACTTTTTCTCCTCTTTCGAAATCGTGGCACTGGTGCAGTTGTCCCAACTGGGATGTCGCGAGGTTAGCTTAGTGGTATGGAGCTGGTAAGGGTAAATTTTAACTTTCCCGAATTAGCACTGTTATGTTTTAACAGCATGACCCTGCAGTACTTTTTAAGATATCGATATTTATTGATACTTTATTTGTACAGATATTGAGCGACAGGGTTTCTTTTCTGTAATAGTGCGACCAAGAGTAAGGTACCAATAAAGGTAACCCGCAGATAGATAATTATTCTTCGGCGTGTTCGCACTCGGGTGCGGTGTTCATCTCCGTTACAAAGCCCTGGAGCGTCAGGGGCCCCTTGTCAAAAGTTAATACAACATTCTGGAATAAATGTTTTGAAAGACTGCCCCCCTTCACGGATGTAGCTATTCTAGAATGGTGACCAAGAGTACATGATGCCTATTATGTACTCTTGGTGCGGCCTGTCCGTGTTTCAGTATCGGCTGTGACGAAGAGTACATGATGCCTATTATGTACTCTTGGTGCGGCCTGTCCGTGTTTCAGTATCGGCTGTATTTGGAGCTATGCATCTGCGTGCTCTCGCTGCTGCGAGTGGCTCACGAACCCATCGCCGCGCAATTGTTCCATGTACTCTTGTATGTCACCCCAGCGAATCTTTGGATTCAACTAGATTTTAATGTTTTTTTGTAGTTCGTTTAGGTATTAAGTTTTAAGTAGTAAAGATGAATGTAACATAATATTGTCATCTACTTGACAGACCTTACTTAGCCCTTTAGTTGTCTTTGACGAATGTTATATTACCAGCTAATTAAGCCAGTGGTTTAGGGCTAATTCCTTTACTGGATTAAACGGACTCGACTTATTTTAGTCCAAAGTTTAGGAATCGGACTAAGCGAGTTGAAACAAGTAGGTACGTAATTTCATTATAGTCCCGGCTTATCGCTAAATCAACGCTGAACTAAAAGGATTTAACATACACGTGTAACACTTGCTTTCGTAGTCAAGTTCGTTTAGTCTGACTAAAAAGCAGGGCGTTGAAAGTTAAGTCCGTTTAGTTGGAGATTTTGCAACGCCATTTTCAAGCATAAATTTGGAACCGAACCGTTTAGTCGGACTAGAATTAACTCGTTTAGTCGGGTAAAGGTAGTATCAAGAGTACATAATAGGAAGAGTATGACACTCTTCCTATTATGCCTACGGGCGTGCGTCCAATGCGCAGCGCGAAATAGCCCGTTTATGTACGGTTTTGAGGGGGGGGTACCCCCCCTCAACTGAAGACCCCGTGCTCAACTGAGGGGGGGGTACCCCCCCCTCAACTCAGCACCCCGTCTTCAGTTGAAGGGGGGGGGGGTACCCCCCTCATTTCAAGACACTGACAAGGACTTTTGTTGATGTGCTGAACTGAGGGGGGGGGTACCCCCCCTCAACTGAAGACGGGGTACTGAACTGAGGGGGGGGGGTACCCCCCCTCAACTGAAGACGGGGTACTGAACTGAGGGGGGGGGGTAGCGCAAAGACGTTGTCAGTGTCTTGAAATGAGGGGGGGGGACCCCCCCCCCCGCAACGGGAGACGGGGGGCTGAGTTGAGGGGGGGGTACCCCCCCCTCAGTTGAGCACGGGGTATCGAACTGAGTAGGGGGTACCCCCCCCTCAGTTGAGTACGGGGTCTTCAGTTGAGGGGGGGGTACCCTCCCCTCAAAACCGTACATAAAAGGCCTATTTCGCGCTGCGCATTGGACGCGCGCTGCTAGGCATAATAGGAAGAGTGTCATACTCTTCCTATTATGTACTCTTGGTAGTATCAGTCTTTGACTAATGTTTGTGTTCGTGTAGCGCGGAATTATCCCGGTCCTTTGGCGACGCCCCCGTGCCCTGGACTTCCCTGCCCGCCCTCTATTTGGCCAGCGGCATTATGTTTGGTCAAGACCTGGTCAGCCAATCACAGTACGTCTAATGTTATAGGAATCCAGCCAATCAGATTGAAGCAATGCCAAGAACGTGGTTTTGTTTTGACTTGACAGAATTTAATTAAAAGTGAGATACAAGAATTAATAAGATTTGAAAATCCTATTTTGTGGAATAAGGATCCTTATTTGGTGAAAACTTGTTAACTGCATAATATCTTGCTTTAAACCAAGAGCAATATAGGTGTCAGTAACAATAAATAGATACCGATTACCGGTATAATGTATGATCATGATATGATGTAACTTGTAAGCAGGAGCGGATTCAGGACGACTTTTTTTAGGGGGGTGGGGGCCGAAACATTTATTGAATTTTTTGATAGTTTTTTCACACCAGAACAAATAATTTTGGCCTTCCTTTAAAAAACCCACGGCGACCATTGTGCACAATATATTTCAGTCGGGAAAAATTTTAGGGGGGTCCCCTACCGTAGCATCAATGACTACTGGTTTTTTCAGACCCCTGATGTCAACAGCAGGCTTGTGCAGCCCCCCCTCGCCCCAGACCCCGCCCCCTGCCTCCCTCACCCTGCCCCCAGACTTCGCCCAGCCCCTGTGCGGCCCCCTCTGGCCCTTCCAGCCCTCCCACTCTCTCTATCTCACACTGCAAGCCTTGTAATTGAGTTTTGGCCTTTTTTGTTAATTCATGACCGTTATTGCATTAAGTATTTCACAAGCCTGGTTCATACTTGTCCTTAAGAACATAGGGACAGGGACAAGGACAAATATCTGTCAGCTACTACGAAGCATTGACAGAATCGATTCGTCTAATTGTTTTTCATATGAACGGCAATATTGACCCTAAATTTTTTTATCGTGCAAAAATTGGCTATGTAGCCACGTAGTTTTCTTGAAACTGCTAGAGACAAGGATAAGGACGAGTATAAACCGAACTATACTGGTCTGTGTGTCCGTAAATATTGTCCGTAAAGATCGAAACTGATGTTATACACTATTAGTGGCGTGATTATTTCGCAATTGGCTAACCGGACAAACGGACTGTATGATTGAATTAATCCTAAGCCTGTATGAAAAATCTTACAGAATCAGTCTTGAAATTATGTACAGTTATAAATATATTATGGTAGCTTAGCTTACGTCCTAAAAATCTACCGTTAACAGCGCTGGTTGGAGTTATTCTCCAGCTTTAGTTACGAACAAATGAAGTCATAAATTTCAGACAGAGCAGCGGCCAGAGCGTCCGGTGCATCAGTGGCGACAAAAAAGCAGACGTCCTTGTGCAGCTGCGGTTTGTGGCGTTCCTGTGTGGCACCGGTCTCAGGCCCGCAATGGCACCCGCGCACATCTATGTCAGACTCTGCGAAATATGCATTCTGTGTTAGTGCCAATAATTATGTATTTGTATTAATTGTTCACAGTTGGACAGCAATTAGTTCACAGCATAACACTGTTCAGTTTACCAGTCAAGTCCGGGTCGTACACAGAGATGGACATAGGGCGACGGGAGAGGGGGGTTTCCATCCCACCCCCATCAGACAGCTAGCACCCCTCCCTTCAGTCTCCTACCTCCCCTCTGATGACCGAAAAAGTGCACCAAAAATGAGCTGCAAATCGAAAAACTGCAACATTTGTCCATCTTTCGCCGCCAAAAAATATAACCAGGGACAACCCCCACCGGCGCTGATTTTTTTCCTTTTATTTCTGGTCCTAGTCGTCTTGAAGTGTTTCGGCAGATTTGTTTTGCTTACGACTTTGTTGTGATTCTAACTTATTTTAGCAAAAAAAGTATGCTTGCTCTGCTTCCTAAGCCTAAATCTAAGTCCAAAACTAAGCCCAAGCTCAACACTAGCCCCTAAATCATGAGCCAATCAATGAAGAGATGTGCAAAAGATAGCGAGCGTTCACAGGACATAGAAATGTGCATTGTTCGCGACCTGTTTCAGTGGAGTTCTTCCTAGCGGACGATCTGGACGAGGAGCTGATGGCTCATCTGGGCGAGCTATTGGCCTCTCTCTGTTCCCCAGAGCGCTCCCTGGATCTCAGCATACCCGTGCCCGGTCTTGTCTCGTTTGCCATCTTGTTAGTGTAACTTTGTTGGTTTCAACTCATACTTACAACCGTGTGTCCGTTCAGCCGGGGAAATTAAGAAAAACACGACACCAGCCATATTATTGCGTAAAGAGAAAAATGTATGTTGCGGTGAGGTGTTTAGTAATTTTGTCAGCTAAACGGACATACGGCTGTGAGTTGAATGTAACTTTTGTGATTATTCTTCGCATGAATAATTAAGACCAAATTCTTTATTCATTAACATAGTCTATTTA
>JASANF010007303.1:0-10703 GCA_030248245.1 Trissonchulus sp. WLG1_4 | reverse complement strand
AATACCCTTTAATACCCAATCGGGGGCCATAAAACTTGATTTGTTCATTCTATTCAGCTGAACTGCAAATTGTCTTCTCAGAAAGCTTAGATCTTTATATTTAGTGGCTAAATTTTGAATCTTCTGCCGCACAACAAAACCTATGCTTCCATAAGCAATGTGCAAATTTAACTTTTTTCATCGTAAAAATAGTATTTTCTTCGTGACCTCATCAAGATTTTGGGTTGCGCCGCCAGCAGTCAACTTTGTATGCATCAGATACAACAAATGTTGTACTCTATTGCTAGCCTTCAACTATGGCAAGCGCACGACTTTTGTGTTAATACTCTAGGGGGAGGTACATATTATGCCTGAGCGATGGCGCAATTTTTTCACAAATTCTCAACTTTGAGCGCTTATAACGCAAAAACGGTGCGTCCTAGACAATTAATCGACTCACTATGATTTGTGCACCATTCATTTCTCTATCGAATGGTGGTTTCGCAATCTCTCTACGATGCACGTAACTCGAGCAATGATCCAAAAACTAGAAGGTGTCAGAATCAGGCTGCCTGGCGCGAGATGCTCTGGGCATTAAAGGGTTAAAACCTTAATCTGTGATTAGTCAGTTCAATAGAATCAAATTTTCATGTCAGCTTCTTCAAATTTTTTTATCATCCAGAACAGAAAGCAGCAAACACAACAATAACTTAACTTGAATAACTTCAACGACTTAAAGTCTCTTTAAAGTCGAAGAGAAAGCCAAGGCTTTAGTTAATGTCAGATAATTTAAATTCATTGTTCAAGTCGAAACCAAGTTTTGCCTACTAATCCTGAAAATCCTTCAAGTTAATCTAGTTATCATAATTTACGACAAAAATTAGAAAAAAATATGTCTACATGTTTGCATAAAATCTGAGCATCAAGTGAGAAATAGAACAGGTCTGGTCGCTAAGTATTTAGTAAAGCAATATCAGACCGTACCTTTCTAGTTTAGCACACAGAACCAAAAAATGCCACCCATTACCCATACTAATTCATCAATAAGTGCACATGGGCTGCAGTACGTTTACAGCTGTCCGTATAATTTGTCTTTTCAATAGTTTTTCTTTTCCACCCACACCACCGAAGACACGTGGTAGCGGACAACAATCCGAAGTCACAAACCTATTAACTATCACTAGAGTAGCAGAAGTCTTAGTCACAAAAAAATATTGTTGAATCGACTCTCAAGACTTGCTACCTTGCTACCATCTTCTGACGATACACTAAAGAACCGCTAAAAAAATTCTGACAGAATTTAAACAAATGCATTATTTTGGTTACGAATTCAGCAAGAATGTAAACAATGCATTTATACAACATAAGGTTACAACTTATACAGCATTCACAATTTATATTTAATTCAAAAATTAATTAGATTCAAGCTTGCTAGAATAACTGACGGTCAACACTGCTCACATATTGATACCACAGTAGCTACCACAGGAATTTGTACAAGAAACAATACAAAGAATATTATAATACAATCAGAGTAAAAGAATCGAAAAATACCAAAATATTAAGAGGACTATAGAAGGACATTCATCTGAGGTTAATATTTTTGCCAAATGTGCCGGATAATTCATCCTGAAATGAAAAATAACAAAATGTAAAACGTTTAAATTAGTAAATAGGAACACAGCACACTGAAACAGAACCATGGTCTACATTTTGTATAGTTACATAAAGTATGGTTATGTTTAAAGATTGCGAACACAAAATCTCAACAGGGACATACTGTGCTGGTATAATAACAAAAACGTATATACAAAAAGTGCAATACGCGCTAACGCAAGAAACAATCACAGAACGTAGCAAATAGCAAATTTAAGAATATTTAGACGAACTACATTGCTCAGCATTTCCGTATTTTTAGTGTGTAGAATTCGTTGATCTGATTTTAAATGCATTATTTATGTAATATGTATACATACGACGAGTCGGTTCATACTTACAGCCGTATGTCAGTCCAGGCGGCAAAATTACGAAAGAATACACCACTAAAAATGCACTAAAGATCAGAATGTGGCGTGACTATTTCGTCATGTTGCCGGCTGCACGGACATAGTACGGCTGTAAGTACGAATCGACCCCAAGTCTTTTTCAAGTACAAAAGCGTACGTAATAGCCTGCCTACCGCTTCGTGACTGTTTCGTCTGCGAGTGGCGTCAGTGTCGTCTGGCTGGTCATAGCCACTCTCGAGGCCGTAGTCTCGTCGGAATGGTTCACTGTCATCTGTCGAGTCCAGTAGCATCATCCCCGAGTAATGAGAGTCACTTGTGCCAAGCCTAGAACGTTCATACAAGGGACGATTCATACCTTAACAACCGCACGTTCGTTCAGCCGGCGAAAGAACGAAATAATCACCCCAGTACGCCGCTAATAGCGTACAATATCAAACTGTGGCGTGATTGTTTTGTAATTCTGCCGGCTTAACGGACATATATACGGCGGTAAAGTATGAATCTGCCCTTTGGGTATGATCCCTACAATGTTGCACAGCGGCGTACGAATAACCACAGAAAGTTGTAGGCCTTTTCTTAACACTTTGTACTGCTTAAAGCTATCAAAATTTTTTATCATTTATCGTGAATCGTTTAGCTTCGTTCGGTTTCAAACCTTAACAACATCAAAATACATCTGACTGACTTCTCAATACCCTAGCAAAGATAAACATTGCCTCCTATGATCTAACTTTTGACGTTATTCAACTGTATAACTGTATCAAAAGACTCATGTATCATAAAATTTCGAAGCAAATCTTTCACCAAATCTATCAATCTCCAACTCAGAGGTGAAAAAATCCCGGTCGCGTCAATCATCCTTGAGCACACTGACAAATAATTATTAGCATATTGGTTCTTGAAAACAATAGTAACTTGAACATGTCACTTTTAAACTTACACCCCCTTAGCACCCTTCGACTTTCGTATAAATTTTCGTGCCATGAGAGCGAATCTTCTGCGGGTCGCTACAACAAAACAGGCAATATTAAGAAAAGATAAAAAGAAATCAAAACGTCACAGTGTCACACAAATCATAAATTCAAAATTATTACCTTATCTGGACAAAAACATCTGTTTCATTCTAAAGAACACTTCTGCGAAGAATGCCAGCCTGCTGTGATAGTGTTTCTGGTTTTGGGGGAACTGCACAGCCGTTAGACTGATGTTCGAGCATTAAACAACAGCAACACACAATAACCAAAAAACAATACGAGCAAATGACAATATTTCACAATTTTTGATCTTACTTTTGCTCATGTACTTGAGTTTGTCAGGAAGCGGCACTTCAGGATGGTCACCCGTTTCCAGTGTTTTTGTGTACGGAAAAGCGTCTACCGTATTCGCCTTTTCCTTTTCATCTAAAAAATTAACGCTAAACAAACTTCGCAAGACAAAACCTACATTACTAAAAACTGCTTGTAGTATTCTACTTCTAGCATTATTCTTTGTACATTCAGTCCTGCAATAATAGCATGCTATTTTCATTCTAGACAAAGAGCTTAATTGTGCCAAGAGTACATAATAGCGTCTCACTCTATATAGAAGAAGAGTGAAACACTCTCCAGCCTGCCTGTGTTCTAGCACAGGTAGATGCGCTGGTCGTTTTCAGGCTACATGTTGACATTCTATGCAACATGTGACTGGCCAATCAGCGTGTAGATTCCCTGCGTAACACACTTTAGTATATAATCGCTGATGCGTTGATAAGCATTAAGATAGGAATAAAATGTTGATAACTCATTATTTGTTCATAGTCTGCTTGCAAAAACATTAAAAAAGGTTTGCAAATACCTCTGGGGATATTTTGGCAAACTTTCAGCGAAATTGATTGAGAAACTTTTGAGATATAAACTTTTCTGAATTTCTTCAAAGTTTCTCAATCAATTTCGCTGAAAGTTTGCCAAAGTATCCCCGAAGGTATTTACAAACCTTTTTTAATGTTTTTACAAGCAGACTATAATTAAATAATGAGTTATTAACCTTTATTCCTATCCCGTTTTATGATTGGAGCACGTGCACAGGCGTCTGCCAATCAGAGAATAGAGGCTCGCTTCTGATTGGCCAGTCACATGTTGCATAGAATGTCAACATGTAGCCTGAAAACGACCAGCGCATCTGCCTGTGCTAGAACGCAGGCAGGCTGGAGAGTGTCTCAGTCTTCTTCTATATAGAGTGAGAAGCTATTATGTACTCTTGATTGTGCTAATGTCTATTCAGAATGCTTCCAGAAATTCAAAAGTAGTACACAAAATAAAAAGAAAACTAGGCTTGCACAGCTTTTGAAAAATAACGTAAAAAAGAAAAATTTCTATTATACATCGATAATATTATAAAAGATATAAACGCAGTTACTTTTCTCTACTAGTGCCATGAAGGCGGGATCATTGCGTAGCAACTTCATAAATTCTCTGTCTTGAAGCAGCAATGCGATGTGCTCTTCTTGCAGAAACCTCAAAATAGACACAAAAGAATTTCACAAATATCTCAGAAATACCATCCTTAGCAGTTATACTCAGCCAACACATCCCCAAACTGGATGTCTCCTCTAGTTAGTGAATCCGACTTTAATCAGAATAATATGTTTTAATGTTTTATATCGTGACCCCTCCCCGCTACATCAGTCTGATTCGCAAATAACCTAGATTTCTCCATGATCCATTACTTAGGCTCCCAATTAATACCTTTCCAAGTCCGGGTCCTGAGCCAACTGCCTCTGCCATTCGTTTTCTGCCAGCATATCCTTCACCAACAAGGACTGTCGTCGTAACTCGTCCATATCTCCACCACTGGCAGCTCTCTAAAACAGAAGAATCAAATTATTAAATTAACTCTCATGAGTTTTTGCCTTTTTTCAAACTTTCCTTTTCACTGCTTGCTTGGCTTGCCTTTCAGGGCCGCTGTCTATTATGGATTTTATCGTTGGCAACAAAATCGTTGCCTGCGGACAAAATGTTTTATTACGGAACCTTTATAGCCGCCAAGTATTTCACATATTATTTGTATTATATTTCTTGATTAGATTAACGTATTAACTAAATAACTTGCTCAAACCGGTTTCCATTGTCACGAGAACACAGCGTTAAAGCTGTATATAACATTTGATTAACAAACGTACTCGATTGCTATTGGACGGAGACTGGTAGGACAGACTGCGACTGTAGCGCGCATGTCGTGAGGAGCGGCTTGGAGCGATTTCGGTGGGGTGGTGAAAATTGTGGGTTTGAAATATGCCAAGCGTGGCGGAGGGCTGCGTGTGGTGTCGCTTCTCAGAATAAGCACGGGACGGAGATTTGGGATACTGCTGAAAATATCCAATTCAAAATTAATGAAAGACGACTGAAATTAATGCTGACAATTTAAATGAATAAACAAAACTGAACAAACAATAATTTATGCTTATAATTTGACTTAGTTCGTAAAAAATTACCACCGAATGACTGAATAAACATAATTTTGACTTTGAGAAGCTTACATTATTTTAACAAGTCTATGCGCAACATATCTAAAACTCACAACAACGTGAAAATATCTCACTTTTGAGTAAGAATGTGAAACAATTATTGTTGGAATATTTTTACATTTTTCGTAACTTTTCGTCTTCTAGCTCATTTCTGGAGCATTTTTACAGACATCAAAAGCACATTTTTAGTTTAAAGCATCTTATTTCGCAGCAAAAAGGAGGGGGCTTGTTGTAATGGGGCAAATCCGACAAATGAGGGGTAGTTCCAAGGGGGCACCCAAATGGAGTCTCGAACAAATTTAGGGTACTTTAAGCCGATCGGAGTGGCAGGGACACATCGATACATGGGAGTGAGGGGGCCCAGACAGGTGCTTCAATCCCCCCCCCCCAGAATGTTCTGAAGGTAGCTCAAGAAGCAAAAATCGGTGACTCACGAAGCTAAATTGGTGGCTCACGAGTCACGAAGCAAAAACGGTCGGAAAAGTTGCTCCGCCCCCTCCCCCCAGACTTCGCTAGCTGACCAAGTATGGACACATCCCTAAAATTGGCCCCCCCATCCAAAAAAACTGACCCCGTCACAATACGATACGTCACCATAAATAGGAAAGAATAACGTAATAAACAACATAATACTGCAGTAAATTAAAACTATTATAATATACTCGCTGCTGTCCAAAATGATGATTCGGATCTACAAGGCCAATAGGATAGGTTGAGAGCTGACTCGGAGGATACGGGCAGATCTCGGGCGGACCGGGTGGTGCGTACAAAACGGGGCCAGCCGTTGCCGGTCTGCTGGCCGGTCTAACATCCGCCACTTCCGAATACGGGGGTGGTAGGTCAGTATAAATACGCAAAAAGTCCTCTGGTAGACGACCAACCAAGGGCGGTTGATATTTTTTGTTCCTGTGCTGCAGGGGCTTGGCTGGGGGTGGGTTGTCCCAGGGGTCTGGGGGTGGATGGTGATTGTAGTATGAGGGTGGTTCTGGCACCCCGTAAACAGGACCCCTGTGAACCAAACCCTGCGGGGCAGAACTGGAAGACGAGGGAAGATCCACTGTGGCACCAGACTTGCAAAACGACGCGGGCTTTTCCTAAACAAAAATAAATTATGAAATTTAGTAGAAAATATTAATTAGTCATTAGAACATCAGAAAGTACAGGTAGCATATATAGAAGGGGCGTCACTAGTCACTACTGACGGTAAACGAGCGTAACCCCTACACCCCACTAATTTTTTCCTCCAGTCTCCCTCCACATATGTTTATACTTAAACAATGAAAATATAAAACAACCAGAAAAATAGCCTGAATGTTTGTTAATTTTGAGCTGCAAAAAATAAAAATTAAGCAAATTCGTAACTGTACATATATATATATACATAAATAACATAACTCTTATATATATATACATATAACTATATATATATATATATATATATATATATATATATATATATGTGGGGGGGGGGGGGGGGGGGTGGGGGGGGGGGTGGGGGGGGGGATATATATATATATATATATATATATATATATATATATATATATATATATATATATATATATATATATATATATATATATATATATATATATATTATATAATAGGTTTCAATGGACTTTCAACCTGTTGAGAATTATTCGACTGGCAATTTTGACTATGAGTCATGCGCAGCAGATGATCCGTGGTCTCGTCGACGTCTCCGTTGTTACTTCGAAGAACCGCTTCAATGATCCCGGCCTCGAGCCCAGGAAACATTTGACGAAATTCCCGCATTGCCTGAAATAAAAGAATTTATATAATTTAAGCTGGCTGATATTTTTTTTTTTTTCTATGGGTTGTGAAGCTTACTTCGGCCAGGGGGAACTGGGCTGGGTCTAAAGGCCTATTCACACGAGGGCGCATTTTGCTCCATGGCATAAACCATGGCGCATTGCATGGCGCATGAGCGGGCGCACACGCACACTTGCATACTGCATTGTGTGAAATAATGCAGCAGGCAGTGTGAAAATAGAATGCGACCGCTCGTGCGCCCGCTCATGCGCCATGGCGTACGCCATGAATGCACCCGCTCATGCGCCCTCATGTGAATAGGCCTTAAGCGTTCTTAGCTGTTAACTGTGGCTGCCAAGATTTCATAGTCGATCGGTGTAATTTTAGCTTCAATAAGGACATGGACCGTGGGGGGGGCGCGGGGACAGCCTATGATGACACGGGCTCCTGCAGATTCGGCTCGGCTAATTGAGTTTAGGGCAGTGTCCGTTGCAGTTTGCGCCCAGGCTGGCGTCTAGGGATGGAAGTCTCGGTCTCGGTCTCGGTCAAAACCCGAGACTAGCCCAGTCTCGGTCTCGGTCTCGGTCTCGGTAGTCGAAAAGTCTCGGTTTGTACCCGGTCTCGGTTTTTCAAATGTGTGAAAAATTTTCCTGTGGTCCCCCCTTTGATTTATATTTTTGGCAAAAAAATTTTGTCGGAAGTTATCATTTCACCAAAATTTCACACCAAGCAGTGAGATTCTGTCAATTTTTTCCGAAGACAACTTTACCGTGGTTGTTTAGTTTATCAGTAACCACAGTACACACACACAAAAAGTTTATGTTTGTGTTAGGTTTCTTACTTAAGCATGTCTGTGTGATTATTATTTTATTTTAGTCTTTAGTATACATTAGTATATGGCTGGCCAAATTTTTTATGCCAGTTGGTGGCTTCACATAATATGTAGTTAACTGTAAATTCCAATTAGTATGAGTTTAGCAAAGATCAAAAACACAAATCTGTGAAAGTATATACAACTAAACGCACTACTGAGAACCATGTGGGGACATGTAATTCGGTAGATGAGAAGGGCAGACTCTACTCCAAACTAAAACTTAGTTCCAGAGGATTGAGAGGGCCCCACTCAAAGGGGGGTCACGCCGAAGGCAAAGATGAAAGAGCGTCACGGCGCGCAGGTCTAATTTTTGAGCCAAAACCCTTTCTATCTTGGGCATACATGTACACGAGGTCTCGGTCTGGGGGGGGGGCTTGTCCCAGAATTTTTGAAATTTTAGGGGGGCTTGTCCCGAGTTTTTGGCAGCTTGAGCTGAACAAAAACGCCAAAATTTCGAATTTTTGCAGAAAAAAGGGAAATTTTCGGCAAAATTTGGCCATTTTTTCGCTTTTTGCTTTTTTTGAAGCATTTTACGGCGATTAGGGGCAATTTTTGATTGTTTGGGCACCTTTCGTGGAGGGGGGCTTGTCCCCGTGGATAAATCTGAGGGGGGGCTTGTCCCAAGAATCTCAAATCTGGGGGGGGGCTTCCCCCCCTCAGACCCCCCCCATGTATATCTGTGATCTTGGGTGTATTTTTGCAGCATTGGTAATTCCAATACAATCAGAGCGATTTTTAACTAAATCCGAGCAAAACAGTGTCAAAAATTGCTATTTTCTGGTGAGAACAAGGACAAATTGCGTCTGTTTCTGGAGTTTTGGACAGAGGTCAAAATCTCACAATATTCAAGAAGACATGGTCCAACACAAAAAGGGGAAAGAACCAGGAATGTAACCAATATTGTCGGGATGTAGCTGTTAGTTATATATATAAGGTGTCTGACGACGGTCTTGTAATTTTACCTAAAAACTTGTAAAAAGTCATCAAATCAATAGGTGAAAAAATGGCAAAAATGACCCAAAGTCTCGGTTTTGGCGGTCTCGGAATTTGGTCTCGGTCTCGGTAGTCTCGGTTTCGTGGTCTCGGTCTCGGTCTCGGAAAAAAACCGAGACTTCCATCCCTACTGGCGTTCCATACGAGAGCGTCAGCTTGACACATGCGTATAGTGGGGCCAAGTCCTTCTTCGGAGGACCCCAGTCACGTCCTTTGATGCAGTTCAGTTTTCAGTATGTTGATCTTGGTTAGCGCCGCACTTGCCGCTGCGCGACAGTTTTCTGCGAACGTTAGGAGTCTAGCCAGAGTCACACCCAGAAATTTAGGTCGCTTGACAGTTTGGTTGGAACATGGAAGGTCGCCCACGACGGCGAAATCGGCGGCTCATTAAGAGAAAATGCGGGGGAACATTGGTCCGCATCCCCCCTCTCTGGCTCAGCCCGCCCCCCCCCCCCGAATTCGCTAGCTGCCATGTGCCAACGTATATATTATGCTTGCGAGAATTCCAGTTAGTGCCTAGTTTCAATACAGATTCCCATGAAAATATGTGGCAGGCGCTCACCGTACGTTTGGCAGAAGTACGTCAATTATTAAAAATCGCCGCAAATATATATGTATAATGTACCGGGGTAGAAAATTCACGATGATCCTTATCTTCCCATAGCCCCTGCCCCTACCCTCTGGATACGGTACTGGAAAAAATACTCAAATTTTATACTATGTCCTATATATACCTCGGAAAATTCGACAAATCCGACATCAGTTCTGGTACCGGAAGAGCCTGCCATGATTTGCTTGAAGC
Organism: Trissonchulus sp. WLG1_4; assembly: GCA_030248245.1. Taxonomy (NCBI): domain Eukaryota; kingdom Metazoa; phylum Nematoda; class Enoplea; order Enoplida; family Ironidae; genus Trissonchulus; species Trissonchulus sp. WLG1_4. Next base: position 774 of record JASANF010007303.1, on the reverse strand, counting down.
TAATGACCTAAAAAATGGAACATAATTAAACATGGGTGAATCAACTGATCAATACCTAGAATCGCTATCATCACTAAACTCCTAAACAAAAACACGAAAACTGGTACTCATACAAGCAGTAGCGGATCCAGATTCCAGAGGAGAGGCGGGGGCCCACGCGCCCCAGCCCCCATTTGGGTCTGAGCCTGAGGCCACCCTGTTTGGCACAGAATTACTTTTAAAATACAATTTTTAGGCCAAATTTGGTCAACTGGACGTATGTACATATAGAAATTTTTTCCGATACGAAAATTAATACAAAAGGGGGATACCGGGTACGTCACATCATGCAGTGTATTACACTAGTAAATGCAGCATATGCATAATGTACTCGTGTTTTTGTCAATGTCGCTCAACGTAATTTGGAAATTTTTTTAGACAGGTTTGCCTACACAAACGACTTTTAGAAAAATTGCAGTCTCCTATTGGCTGCGTACATATATAACACTGTTATCAAAAGTAGCAAAAAATCAAACGAAAGCTAATTTACTGCTGAACAACCTTTCTTCAAGAGCAAAGTCTAAAAACGTGACTTACAAATTTTACAACCTAAATTTTACAGTTATTCGGAGCGCCACCTTACGGGATCAAGTGCCGTTGGGGGGGATAATGGAACTATAATTTTTTGGAGTAGAGCACCTTAAGGGAAGCAATTTTTTGTAATAGAACCCCTATCCACAAATTTGTATTTTCTGAGCTATGGCCTATGACCCCTTGAAAATTGCATTTTTAGTG
>JASANF010007302.1:0-12889 GCA_030248245.1 Trissonchulus sp. WLG1_4 | reverse complement strand
CCAGAATTTTCACACGACCCTGGCTTCTGGTCAATTTTTTTTGTTTGTCCAGTTTTCTGACCGAAAATGACCGACTTGTGGCCTAAATTTTGTCTCCGGTAATACGGACGCAGGCGGTTAAAATGGACTATTTTACTTATGCTTTTACTATCTGTTTTCTTTATTTGGTAATTCACATCCGATATTTTCTGAAGCACTGTATATGGACCACTCTAGTATACGTGAAACTTTGTTCTTGTTTTCGTCGGGGTATAAAGCCACACTTCATCGCCCTGTCGAAAACTTTCTCCCCAAACCCGATTGTCGTAGTAATCTTTTTGTCTCCGTTGGGCTCGTAGTCCTGCTTCTCTGGCCAGCTCATAGGCATCAGACAAGGCTCTTTGAAGATGACTGGCGTATTCACTCAACGTTTGCTCGCCTTCGGTTTGCAACAGGAATGATTCATCTGTAGGCGACCGGATTTCACGACCAAACATCAGCTTATTTGGTGTAAAACCAGTGGAAGCAGACACACTAGTCCGATAAGCGCCCATGACTAGCGGTAACAAATCGTCCCACTCGACGTATTTTGTAGGCCAACTGCTTTAGCATGGACACAATTGTACGATTTAACCGCTCAACTAACCCGGCTGACTGCGGATGAAAAGCACTTGAACGTACCTTACTCACATTCAGAAGATCGCAAACAGACTTAATAATCTTGTTGTCAAAACTTTTTCCTTGATCTAAATGCAGTGTTTCTGGAATGCCGTAGCGACTTATAAATTCCCGTACAAGAACTTCAGCTACAGTCTCCGCGTTCATGTTCGGCAAAGCAAAGGCCTCGGCAAATTTTGTGAATGAATCAATAATCGATAGAATGTACCGATTTCCTTTTTCAGACACCGGTAAGGGACCGCCAAAATCCATTTGAACGTATTGCAAAGGTCGCCCGGTCCCGTGGTGCTGTAGTGGGGCTTTGCGTTTCTGGACATAAGCCTTAGTCGCCTGACAACTCTCACAAGTGCGACAGTACTCTTCGATATGATTCGACCAACCTGGCCAGTAGAATCGTTCGCTGACACTCTTAGCCATTTTTTTGACTCCTCTATGTCCAGACATTGGACAGTCGTGCTCTAGGCGCAAAACTTCTGACACAATTTTCTGCGGACAGAGCAACTGCAGCTTTACTTTGATATTGTCGCCTGTACACAGTGAGTTTTGAATTGTAAACTCTTGAAACTTGTCTAGCAACCGCCTTAAACGTAGACCAGCGTTGTCTTTTTCTTGTGCTGTTGGTGCTCTGCGCTTGTTAATCATGGTATACAACGCTGCAATGTCTGGATCGTCTTTTTGTAGCCGACGCATTTTTGCATTGCCACAGTATTCCACAGCATCAGCATGATATTGTAAGGCGTATTGTACGGCTTGGGAGACCCTCCCTTACTCCCATATTCACACTTCACTTACCTTTTCATATTACACATTTATGAATACACGCTCATAGTAATTTAACACTATATACGTACTTGTCATCTCATCTGTGTGTATACGCTTAGTCAGCCTCGTTGTAATTATCGGGCAGTGTGTGTATTGAATTGGAGTTGTGCGGTTGTCTTTTGTGGTCGGTCTGGTTTTTCTACCTGTATATTCAGCCTAAACGGCCTGTTGGAGTTTTCATTAAATATTGTTATTTTTAATAGTGCGTTCGAGTTCCTTTTTGGGCAGTCTTGGCCTAGAGTCCCTGCCGTTTCGTGCGTCTTCGTGTGTCCCCAGGCAGTATCGGCCTAGTGAGGCCCTGCCACCCCTGCGTCCGTATGCGCCGTGACCAGCCCCCTTGCTATTGCTCACTGCCCCGCTCAGGGAAGCCCATTCAGGCTTAGCGGGCAGTGCTATTTCTGTGTGCTGCGCCTACTGCGCCTTGCCCCGTAGATTAGGTAGGCCCCATTTCCCGTCGGTGTCCGGCAACCCCGGCCCGTACGGAAGACCCCGCTCATCATACCTGGAAGCCCCGCCGGCGGAGCGGTCGAGGCTACGGGCGAGGGATGACTCTCCCCTAGATAGTCGGTACCCTCCGTTCCTGCTTGGGCCATTCGTAGGTGCGGCATGAGTCGCCTTACAATATCCTTTATCTACTTCTGTCTGACTGTTATCAAACGACGCACACCATTTACAAAAACATGGCTGTAAACGGGAGAGAGAGCGTCAGCATTGGTGTGAGCAGCGCCGGGACGAGGAATTATTTCAAAATCAAGCTCGCCTAATTGCTCTAACCAACGCCCAAGTTGACCATCCGCATCTCTAAAATTTCGCAGCCAGCGCATGAACCGTGATCAGTTCTGATCACAAAGTGTTTACCCAGTAAGTACGGCCGAAAATGGCGAGTAAACTCAACAATTGCCAGCAGCTCAGGCCGTGTCGTACAATATCTTCGTTCGGTTTTGGATAGCGTTTTGCTGGCATAGCTGATGGGTCTTTCAATGCCGTCTTGGATCTGCATCAGTTCTGCACCAATAGCGTACGCCGACGCATCGGTATCCAAGACAAAAACAGATTCATCATCGAATCTAGGAAAAGCCAAAACCGATGGCTCTGTTAACTTTTGCTTCAGAGTCTTAAAGCTCTTCTCGCACAAATCTGACCACTCAAACGGCACACCCTTCTGTGTCAGTCGGTACAGTGGTGCGGCTATATCCGAAAAACGTGGAACAAACTGGCGATGGAACTGGGCAAATCCAAGAAACGAAAGCAGTTCAGACACCGAAGCTGGGGTTTTCCAGTGTTGTACTTTAGACGTTTTAGCTGGATCAGGACGAACGCCATCAGCACTGACCAGAAAACCCAGGTACTTGACAGTATCGCAGAGAAAACTGCACTTCTGTGGTTTGAGTTTAAAACCAGCAAATTTTAATCTTTCAAAAACTTTTTCAAGGCGGCCCCTATGCTCGTCCGGTGTTCTTCCAAAAACAATTATGTCATCTAGAAAGATCAGGCAATCTTGCCATTGTAGGCCTCTCAGCATTCTTTCCTTGGCTCTCTGGAAGGTCGCGGGCGCATTGGTTAAACCAAACGGCATAACCTGGAACTCGTAAAGACCGAATGGTGTCACAAAAGCTGTTTTCGCCTTGTCTTCCTCCGCCATCTCGATTTGCCAGTAGCCAGAAAGGAAATCAAGAGTGGAGAAAAATTGAGCGCCACCAAGCGAATCAAGGCTGGCTTGGAAACAATCCTTCTCAGTGTTGTCGTTCAACTTTCTGAAATCAATGCAAAATCTTGTCGACCCGCCTTTTTTGGGAACCAAAACTATAGGTGAAGCCCATGCTGATTCTGACTCTGTAACTATTTGGTTAGCCAGCATATCGTCAATCATCGCCTTGACTTTATCTTTTTCAGTTGGTGGCAAGCGGAGCACTTTCTGTTTAATAGGCCTGTGACCACCGACATTGATTCTATGCTTCGTCACCGTACATCGACCGTAATCAGTTGATGTGAATGCAAACAAATCAGCATACTGCTCTAAAAGATGCCACAGTTGCTGTTTTTGCTGGTCGTCTTTGACGTGATCCAAGTTGACCATATGGCGCAACTTTTCATTTTTTTCTTCCAGCGACAAATCAAAAGAATTGCTAGCTTCCTTTGTCTCGGCAACAGCGACAAGTTCTTTCGATCCTTGTTTCAAATCTTCAAAATCAGCAACAATGGTGCCTTGGTTGATGCACTTTTCGTAATCTGTAGGATTCAGCAACATGACAGGCAGTTTCTTGTCTTGCCTGCAGGAACCCAAAGACTGCGCAACCAAACAGGCGTTGGCTTTTTTGTAGAACTTTTCTGCCAGTGAAATCACTCCAGTCGATCCCACAGAATCACCGTGCAACCTTTCCCAGACCATACGCCGACTGACGGGAGGCACAGTCACCGTATCCACTAAGCTGACAGGCAGTGAAGTATGGTGGTTAGATGACATCTGAGCAGCTGACTTTCTGAAAGGAAGCTACCCAAGTGGGTGCAGAACGCACTTATTTGGGAAATCAACAACACACACAGACAGAAAATCAGACCCCAAAATACAGTCACGACCCAATGTCTCTACAACATAGAACTTGTGATCAATAAAACTACTAGCAAACTTTACATTCAGATAAACAGTACCCAATACTATTAAAGTTTGCTTATTGGCAGCAACAAGTTTGCTGTTTGTTGGTCGTAACTTCAAATTGGCTGAAGCAACCAACTTTTCAAACACCGTTTTTGACAAAATACTTTTAGCCGCCCCAGTGTCAACCAAACAGTCAGTGTCTATCCCATTCAAACAAACCGAAATTTCAGGGCAATTTAGCGCAGGCTGTACCCAACCAGCATTATAGGTCTTTCCCCACTTTCCAGACGCTCGACCCATAACGTCCGGGGCTACTCGTTTTCCGAAAGATTGGGGGACGACGGACAGTTTGTACTAATATGTCCTAGTCCACCACAACGATAGCACTTTACCCGCTGTTTGCTAGCCCCAGCATTTTTAGGCAACACAGTGTGCTTAGAACTAGTTGTAGCAAAGTGTCTAGCAGTTTCTAAGCGCTGAAGTAGTTTGTCGATGTCTTGTAAGTACTTTTTAATGCTTGAAATACTCTTTTTCAATATTAGCTTCATTAGCTTTTGACTTGTTGGAAATTTGAGACTTGTACTTGTGTGACTGCTCCTGCTTGCGCGCCACATCAGTACCAAATTCCTCCCTACTTGAATCGTCTGACACCGAACCACCCTTTTCACTCATGACGAAAGCCCTCTTTTTAGTCTCTTTCGCTTGCGTCCCTACAGCCTCCACTTGCTGTGCGTACAACAAGGGCGCCGGCAAATCGGAGGGCCAGGCCTCCCGGACCTTGCGTCGTAAATACAAAGGCTCAAGTCCTTGAATGAACTTATCTTTTATTAAACAATCGCGTACCTCAGCGTTTGCCCCCGGATAAACCCTGTCCACAAGAGACTGAATACCACACTTGTATTGTTTCAATGTCTCATGTGGACGCCGTTTTCGATTGTGTAATTCCCCTTCGTACAGCAATCGTTTTGTAGGAGGGTCGAAACGTCCCTGCAGCGTGGACATCAATCCCGGGGTTCCATCAGCAAGGTCCTCCCAGGGCCCATCCCGAACACCATAGGGCAAACCACGGAGGACTTGATTGGCATTCCCGCAAAGAGAAATAAAAAGCCAGTCTTTCGTCTCCTCCGGGGTCCAGCAATTGAAACGTCGACAACACTCGAACCGATCCACTCAGGCCCGGAAAGACGTAGAATCATCAAACTGTTCCGGCTATGGTCCAGAAACCACGAGGCGATCAGGCTGACGTTCCATGTAGCTGCCACCAGTATAAGAGCGTGGCACTATACGGACTGTATTGTAGCAACTGATACAATAGGTACACAAGACTAGTCACAGATGTAATCGCACAAAGAACTATTAGGTGTTCTATGATTCTTGATACTCGCTGCACTACACCAAGCACTAACCTACAAAGCTACAGAAACGTAACACCAATCTCCCGCTAAAACCTCCAAGAAAATAAGTTTTTCGTTCCAACTTGCGTGCTTGTTTCAAAACCCTGTGGAATTGTTACGAGATGCATATCGTTACTGACTTTCTGCTAATTGTTAAAGTGTACACTATGTATGCTGCGACATGGCGCTGGTGGTTTGTCTCCAGTGGTCGTAGAATACACAATACTTTGTTCGAATTAGGTTTAGGTAGGACCAATGTGTTAGAGTACCGGAGAGATCCAGTACCACTTTGTTGAGTGGTACATTCATAATGTATTGACAGAAATTCTGCAAATTACAACTCGCAGCAATGTAACCTTTAGCTACTATTTCCATTAAAATTGTTAGAATCAGAAACTAAACAAAAGAAATGTATTACCTAGTGCCAATTAGTGCAAGTCAGTAGCAAACGATAGCAGTAGGTATGTATGTAGTGCACTGCGCACAAAGGATTCCAATTGGTTTTATAAACTATATGCTGTGATTACAATCCCTGTGCATTGTGTACCTTCCTCACCACTGAGACAATCACCGTTTTGATGTATTGTACCGGTATAAACTGTATGTCAAATTCTGCTGAGTCTGCATAGGTACCTCACTTGCAAAATGTATTATAAAATTTCCCCAAACTTGATTCGATTTTACTTACAAAAGTTATTAAATCTACAGTCAATGTAAACATACTTATATGAGGTGAGTGAATGTTTTCAAATGAGATTAGTGTTAATTGTTCCAATGAGTTGACAGTTTTATCTGAGATTTTACTATTAGGTTGGTTTATTTGTATTCCTATGTGACTCTACACATACGCTCTTCTGACGCTATGTTGTAGATAATAGACTAACAAATCTTTCTTACCACACAAACACGCGCACCCACACACAGGCAGACAAATGCAATTGCAAACTAATTTGCATAGGTGGTACTTGCGCGCGCGTGCGCTCGTCCGGTTGGTTTTTTGAGTGTCCCTAGTGTCCCATATATTGTTGTTTGGTTGAAGCTGTTGTGCGCTGTGGTACGCAGTCTGCCTAAATGAGCTGCTGCGCTGTGGCGCAGCAGCAAAGATTGAACGGTCGTAACCCTCATTTGCATATTCACAGTTTCACACTTTCCTGCGTATATTCAAGCCCATATACGTTCACCTGTACGTACATGCGCGCGGTGCAGGATCCGCAAGTGACATCACTCAACAGTCCGTACACATAAACAGGTGTGTGGGTGTGCACTGCCTCTGCCCATAGAAACTTTAGTAACTCTACTTCTGCAATCATGGCTCTTCTCTTACCATTTCCACCAAAGTTTGGTTGAGCCTTTTAGAAATGCCATTCTGTTGTGGTGAGTAGGAAACGGTAAGTTGATATTTCAAACGGTAAGTTGATATTTCATCCCTCTCGCCTTCAAATGTTTCAAGCTTTGCCTGTGTACTTTCTTCCGCCGTCGGTCCGCAAAATTTATACTGTATTTCCGAACTCGTTCCCAACTACTGCCCTGAATTTTTTAAATTTCTGTAAAACTTCGCTTTTTTCCTCATGAAAAACGCTTTGGTGCATTGTCTGTCAATGATACAAAGTAGCGGTTTCCTCCGAGTGCTGTTTGTGGGATCGGTCCACACACATCGTTGTGAACACTCACGCATTCGTCGTGAAATGACACTCGGCTTCCTTGTCGAACAACCGCCCCAACTGAGAAAAGGTTTACGGCTATTTCTGGTACATAGAATATTTCATGCAGTTATTTATTATTATTTCTGCAACATGCATATTTCAGTGCAGGTGCAGTGCTATCTTACCTCTGGGTAGAGGAAATGTCAAACGAGCCTGACTGATTTCGAGCGCTTTTAGTGCCCAGTCCCCAAGATAGATCTCTGGCTTCGGCAGTTTCTAAATTCCGTCAGCAATGACCGATCCCATATGTGCTATTGCACCAGTGTCCACCACCCAGGTTCCTTTGACATGGTCACCCCTAGACCCAAGCATAGCAAATGCTTCTTCTCACAAGCTCTCGTTGCCACCTTTTGCTCTATTTTTTGACAACTTAGCCACCCTTCTCAGTCTTCGTCGACAGTGCCTAGCGAAATAACCAGGCTTACCACTACAGCACATCAGTAGTTTTCTTTGAGAAAGATATCTTATCGACATTTTGTTTCTTTTGTCCCCATCTTGTCGACATTTTGTTTCTCTTGTCCCCGTAACAGTGCTGTACCTTTCTGAACCATTACCCCACCCCCTTCGCTTATATTCCCCATTCAGCAGTGCCTATGACAAAGTTCAACTTTGGCACTTCTTCTCGGGTCTCTAGTGCAGTCAAAAGTCCTAAAGTCAAAGTCAAAAACTATTAAAAAGTGTACACAAAAGAATACTCGTACTTGTTCATTCATGTCAGAGTCTACCCTTCGCAACTGCGCCATGAGATTTTTATTCAAAATCGAATAGAATTGTGGTTGGAATCGAATCGGTAGATCCGGGCCTGACATAGCCAGACCATCCAATTTTGCAGTCCGATAGACTGCGTTTAGCTAAGACAGAATTTACACATTCCACCGCCCAAGTCTAAGGACTACGACTTCGTTTGTGTTAGGGTTTCACAAAAAATACCGAGTAAAATATAAAAAGTTTAGTAATAATAAAATTGAAAAAATTATAAATAATAAACCTATATAGGTTAATGTGCTAGACGGACGATATTCAATGTAGTTAATAGTTTAGAACACAGCCCATTATAAATCAGAACTATTATATACAAACAAAATATTCTTTATGAGAAGAAACACTCTAACTGATTTCATGCATTATTTATCAGCACGCGAATGTACATAGTTAGCTTTTGCCCTTTTTGCTATAGAGAGAATCCAGGATAACAAACTGATTGACATGTACAACCACAAAATTACACAGACATCGGGGTAATTCAAGCTTATAGCCGTATGTCCATTAGCCCTGTAATGACCATTGTATCTCTCTGTAGGCAGCCTCATTCTGAGACCTACATAGTTTTTTGGGCGTCGCTAGAGCTACGTGCGTCGTAGACAGATCGCTATATCGCCATTCGATAGAGAACAAAACGAAATGGTGAATAAAATATAATCAGTCGATTAAGGGTAGGGTTTATAGGGTAGGTAGGTATACGACGCACGGTTTTTAATTTTATATGCGCTCAAAATTGATTTGCGAAAAATTTGCGCTATCACCCAGGAATAAAACGTACCTCACCCTAGAATTAACACAACAACCATGCGCCTGCCATAGTTCAACGCTACAAAAAAGTGTCAGTTTTTGTGTGAGACGGCAGTTACTTTGTGGCTGATTTGATTTGATTCGCAATAATTTGATCTAATACATACCTATTTCGTGACTGTTTCGTTATGGTGACCGCGATTGGACATGAAGCCTCTTTCACACGATGTGGAAAAACGTGGGGAATTCTCATGTGGGAGCCGCCATGTGGCAGGCACCACACGGCACACGGGGTACCCTGTGTGGCATCATGTGGCATCGTGAGGTGTCCCCGGGGATTCTCTTGGGGTACATCACGGTGTGCTAGCGCGTGGTTATTTTGGAAACCCGGACAAAATGGCGCAAAGTAGCACTAAGCCGGGTTTACACGAAGCAAATTTTCACGCAATTTCCACGCAATTTTTTTCACGCAATTTTCAAGCAACTTCAGTTGCGTGAAAATTGCTTCGTGTAAACAAGCAAAATTTGAAGCAATTTTCACGCAATTTCCAAGCAATTTTCATGCAACTAAAATTTAGCAGTCGATCTCTGCGCGACTGCCACAAGCAATTTTCACGCAACTACCAATCAAATTTCGGCTGGTAGTCACGTGGATAGCTGAGAGCACAGTTCGGTAGAACAACAGATATATACATACATTTAATGCGCCTGTTGTTTTTTACTAACGCACACGCATCTACAAGGGCGTAGCCAGGGGGGGAATGGGGCCCGAAATTTTTTTCGACTGAAATTTTACGTAAGGGGCACCTTTTGGTTTTTATGGTCGGGGCGGAAAAATTATTCGATACGCGTCAAACTGACCGACGTCGACCTAATAATTAAAAATTTTATAGTTTTTTTAAAAAATAAGCAAAATCTGAGCCTTCAAGTTTGAGCGGGCGTTCAAAATACTGTATTTTGATTGGTAGTTGCGTGAAAATTGCACGCAACTAGTTGCTTGAAAATTGCGTGCTCATTGCGTGAAAATTGCTTCGTGTACCAGGGTGTTTTCACGCAATTTGCAAGTTGCTTGAAAATTGCGTGAAAACCTAGTTGCGTGAAAATTGCTTCGTGTAAACCCGGCTTTATGTCCTTCTTGGACTCAGCTACTTGGCCAAGCTCAACTTCGGCGCAAAAAACCAATTTGGGCACACCTCTATACTCAGCGATGACAACAACACAGCTACCAAACTATTTTGCTTACTGAACTGGCCCTGGGCCCGATTTATCGAAACAAATAATGTGCGTCGTTGAAAATGTTCGTCGTTGAAAAACAAATGTTCGTCGTTGAAAAACAAATGTTCGTCGTTGAAAAACAAATGTTCGTCGTTGATAGTTCGTCGTTGAAATTGTTCGTCGTTGAAAAATTTTTTTTCAACGACGAGCTTTGGTTTTTTAGAACATTATTATGTTCTAAAAGACAAAAGCTCGTCGTTTAAAAAATTTTCAACGATGAACATTTCAACGAAGCTCAAGACATCCGTTGAAATGTTCGTCGTTGAAAATTTTTCAACGACGAACATTTGTTTTTTCAACGACGAACATTGTTTTTTCAACGACGAGCATTTTCAACGACGAACATTTGCTTTTTCAACGACGAACATTTGTTTTTTAACGACGAACATTTGTTTTTCAACGACGAACATTTGTGTAGTTTGAAACAAAAAAAGATTTAAGGGCGTTAAAAAGTTCGCTACTCCAATTAAGAAAAAATTTTCTTTAAAAGCAGGCGCAAAGAGCCGGCCGAGATGTAGAACAAGGTACAAAAAACTCTAACAATAAATTTAGAATAAAGCGACGCCGACAATTTAGTAGGAAAATAAAAAAAGCATAAAAAAATGCCCTTTCCAATTCCAAATCATGGTCTCCAGTTGGTACTCCAGTTTGTCAGTTAAACTCAAACAGGTATAGTACCTAAAAACTTGCCGGACTGTTTTGAGGACTAAAGGCTCGATTCATACTTACATCCGTATGTCCGTCCAACCGGCTAAATTACGAAATAATGACGTCGCTAACAGTGTATAAGATCGGCAAGTATGAATCGACCCTAATAAGAATAGCATCTAAAACAATAACAAGCAACAGTTTCATGCTTAATTTATTCATCCTTTGTATATAACACAAAAATTCATTCAAGTAATAATTTACCAATATTAATATTTAAAATATGTGATTTTAATATTAAAAATTTTGATATTTAAAACTAACACAGACTTTTCTTGCATTTGAGTTATTCATAGTCACTTTTCTTGTCGTTTATTGATATAAAGTCAAAGGCTGGCGGCTCATACCCTAGCAGACCAATAACAGCTAAGGGCAGCCCCCTTAGGGAAGGTCAGGTGTATCCGGCCAACTCATCCGTCCATCCATATGGTGTAGTCCAAGGATACTGTTTATTACAGAATCTGCTAGGGTAGGTACTGGGGGCTAAGGGTCGATTCATATTTTTGCCGTATGTATGCCTATTCAGCCGGCAAAATAACGAAAACGAAAATTGAGTCAGTCACGAAAGAGGGTGAAAAAGTAATAGGTTCAGGGGAAGGAGATCCCGCCAGGAGGGGAGGGGTACTCAAACATTTTGTGCTGTTACATGCATGCATGCGTCCTTACTATGTTTAAGTTACAGAGTTTTAAATCAGTTAAGTTATCAGTTAAGTTATTTGCGCAAAATTTAAATCAGTTAAGTTATCAGTTAAGTTAGGCAAAATTAAATCAGTTAAGTTATCAGTTAAGTTATTTGCGCAAAATTTACATCAGTTAAGTTATCAGTTAAGGGGGTAGTGTCGCGAAAGCAGTCGAATTTGCGCGACTATAAAACTTTTTCAGTGAAAGATAGGTCATTGTTATTTATATATTCTAAAAATATGTTTCAAGGCAAATATTTTTGCCAAGTTTCAGCAAAATTGATGCAGCATACAGTCAGCAGTGAAGTCGCAAAGTCGGAAAAATGACGTTTTGAAAACCTATTCACATTCGATATTTTCGTTACAATTAAAAAACTTTTTGTTTAAATTCTTTACACAGACTAAAAGCACATATACTCTAGTTTATGCACACAAAATTTAGTGCAAATTGTTTCAGTGGTTGCGGAGTAATACCTGTTTGAACTGTGAAATTGTGCGTAAATTGTGAAGTACTCACAGCAATAATGATAAATTGTGAAAAAATTAGACACTTATTTTGAAATCAAAAGAAAAACGAACCTTCATTTTTTATTTTTCTTATTTGTAGCAAAAAATTGCGCGTCAAAACATTGCATGTACTTCACAAGCTGGCCAATCTGATATCTGCCTCGATTTTTTGAACTTTTATGTCTCTATTGTGTGATGTCTGGCTCACAAATGGTGATTGGTTCAAAATATTGGTAGATATTGGTAGTCTGGTGTCTGGCAGTATTTATTTGATACCATATGGCACTTCACTAGTTTCTCAGTGAACGTACAATTTCAAAGCAAAAAGCTCTCGTTTTGCAACCTATGAGCAAAACTGCTTTGGCGACACTACCACCTTAAGTTAGGCAAAATTAAATCAGTTAAGTTATCAGTTAAGTTAACTTAACTGATAACTGATAACTTTAACTGATTTTAATTTCAGTTAATGGTAAAAATTTTGAAAAATTTAGAATCCAAAATTATCACTCAAAATTCACTTTTTAAGTGTTTTTTGGTTTTTAAATTATATTTATGTCTATAAATTAGATTTATAACAATTGTGATCAGTTTTATTAAAACGTACCGATTACCGAATAACGAGGTATATTTGTGCTGTTTTAATTCCTCTATATACCTAAGTGAGTACCAGCCTCGGGCCTATTGTGCTTTAACATTATAAAAATTTGCTCAACAATGTTCAAATTCTTTCTAAAAGTTCATTAACGAACACGTCGAAACTAGATTTTGAAAAAGAGTTTAGGATTTTCGTGCTACTTCACGTAATTTTTTAAATATCCAAATAACCCCTGGATACCCTCAGGCCTCAGCCTACAGCCCACACAAATATCAAACAGGAGCTAAAATAAGTGTTAACATCGAGTGACACATTAACGACGTACTTAATCTCACGTAGCTAAAAGGATGCCACATCTGATCAGGTCACAGCACAGGTGATGGTTAATCACTTTTCCTGGAGCCCTTTTGTTGCACCCAAAGGGTGGGATTCACAAAGCGCGT
>JASANF010007301.1:0-11007 GCA_030248245.1 Trissonchulus sp. WLG1_4 | reverse complement strand
TCAGGCCAAATTGGTCAATCGGAGACCTATCAGGAAATTTTTTTCGGCCGGGCGATAAAAACCAAAGGGGGGACCCTTGGCAGACATTTTTCTTCAGGTTCGACCAAAAGAAGAGGGGTAGCGACGCCCGCGACCCCCCGCCCCCGACTACGCCCTTCGCAGTGCAGGACCTACCACGGGAGGGGGGTACCCTAAATGTTTGCTACTTTTGGTGGCAAACTGGAAATTGTGCGAAAATTCAATAAAAATTCATCCATTTTCATATCGATAGCTACTCAGTGACGTCAACAAATGGATGAAACTGGAAAGTACAGGAAAACCAATAAATCAGAATTTTCTGTGGAATTAGCCAGTAACATTTTTTCAAATAAAATTTAGAGTCTCTGAATTCTGGGTGAAATTATCTGAACTTTGCCTGAATTATTCTGAAAATTCTCTGAAATTCCTCTGAAAGTCTGTAAAATGCTGGAATTCGTAAAAAACATCTGAAAATGTGTAACTGAAAAAATTTTACAGAAAATTCAGATTCCTGTGAAGGACCAGATTTATTTTGACGTCCATTCTCGCCACGAAGCCGGCTTTTACCAACAATATTATATACTATATGTTAAATTTTTGCAATTTTACTATATCTGAAGAACTATGGAATATTATATTGCTTATATATCTTCCCACCGTTTTGCAGCTATTTTGTGCAACGGGCGCCAGAGTGAAAAATTGAAAAATTTACTAAGCTTTTGGATATTCAATGCGGACAGCAAATTTATTAAAAATGTCGTTTTTGCAATGATATAAATGTAACACAAAACAGTATATCAGGCAAAAAAATTGCGCCGAATACACACATATTCTTACATGAAGTATGTAATTCCAATAAAAAATGGGTAACGCGGCCGCCCTCCCCCCGTGATATACCGGTTTGGGAGAGCAGTTTATTAACGGAAAAACACAAAAACCGTATATACAGCTCTAGCTTTTTGGATTCTGGGAAGAGTTTTTGAACTTTTGAAAGTTAGTTCTTGAAAATTCACGACTGTCTCAACTCTCGGCCTGGCTCGGCAAAATTGCCGAGCCAAAGGCAATTTGCCGAGCCGAGCCGAGCCGGCCGGGCTCGGCAGCCGAGCCGAGCCGAGCCGAGCCAGCGGTCTATCCCTAATATATATATATATATATATATATATATATATATATATATATATATATATATATATATATATATATATATATATATATATATATATATATACATAATGCTCTTGATACAAATCTAAAATTATGATAATGGACCATCTACATACCAGCAAAAATTTATAAAATCTCAATATCAACAACTTAGCTATCTGGAATATATATATATACATAGCTATGAAAACCGAACTAACGAATGAGTAACTACTGTCCTACAAACTACATAAAAAACCTGCATCAACCTTCGTCCTTAAGGTGGCGCTCCGAATAACTAACTGACTTCACGCAATAAAATTTTTCTTTCACGTTTTTAGGCCTTTGTTCTCGAAGAAAAGTTGTTCAGTCACCTTAATTAAGAACACGACGGCGTCTACGTCAAGAATGCTGACCCCCACTGGCGTAGCCAGGAAAAAATTGCGGGGGGGAATGACTTTTCTATTTTTTGAGATGTGTTAAAATGCACTTACTTGCGAGTTTAAAGCAAAAAACGACATATTTTAGCATTTTTCGGTCAAAAACAATGCTCATTTTTGACTACAGCAGCATCGAACGTAAAATTTCCCCCCCCCATTCCCCCTCCCCTGGTTTCGCCCCTGACCCCCCGCCCCCAAGTTTCATAGGCCCTATTTCCCAATTAAAGTCAGTCTCGCCCTCACCCATGACCATGAGCCGAGGGCCCCGACTGCCATCCTTGGCGCACTGTACTCTCATCTGCTGCAGGGCGGCGTGGGTGTTCAGGTAGATGACCATGGGCGTGCACTGGGCCACATAGGCGCCCTCTGGCTTGCCCACCAGCTCCACCTTACAGCCATGCCACGTGTACACGGCCAAACGGTGACCTAAAGTATTAATATAGACAGGTTTATAGTCCGCGGATAGATAATTATCATTTGGCGTGTCCGCCAGGGTTGGGTTGGCAAGTCTCGGGTTTGCAACCGAGACCAAGATCAGACAACCGAGACCAGCCCTTGGAGACCTACTTTAACATTTTCAATTGTAGACACCTTAGGTAATTTGAAACCTGGAAAATTAGTGACTAAGTATGAACAAAGTGACCATTAGGACATTAAGTTGCGAGAAACATCTGTTCTGTTCTTTTGGATATGTTTTTAAAGTCTCGCACACTTCTTAGCAGGTCATTTTCTAGTGCATACTGCATACGTAGGTTGGCACTTTTGCAGCCTAACTCCGGTGCACAGATGTACATGGGGGTCTGGGGTGGGGGCAAGCCCCCCCCAGATTTGAGATTCCGGGACAACCCACCTCAGATTTTACCCACACTCCCACAGCGACAAGCCCCTTTCCTTTGGGGTATATGGGGTTTTAGATATATACCTGGGGTATATACATACCTTCGCTAAAAGTGTATCGCTTATGCAGGACAAGTTCGGTACCAAAAACTTCTGCTTGCCCCTCAATCACCTCAAGCACCACTTCTTCGGAAGCAACTTCAAATCTGCAACAAAAATGACGTTTTTATACACAGATATAATTTACTTTTTGCGACACGTGTATATACATATACATACACACACGATTTTTGTCTGCTTTTGTCATCCTCGATTCCAAAATGGGCCAAAGAAGAGTTCATGTATATAACTGACATGAAAAATAACAAGACAACCGGTTTCTCCAACTTCAAGATTAAAAGCCATACATGCAGTGCAGCTTAAAATGATTTTTGTTGTAAATTTTTTCAACCAACGTTATATTAAACCTTGAACCCACCCAATATTGCAACATCCATGACATTCCTACATAACAAAGCAAACAATGAAAAAATCAAACAAACCTCAGTTCACTGTCTTCAGCAAGCGTATATTCATGGACTTTTGCTTTGTCAGCCATTAATAGCGATTATTTTAGTTTAACTGCTATTTCATGACAAACTTTCACTTCTGTAATGTGTTTATCAAAATAAGCCCACGCGTTGTATGCGCATTTTTTCTAAAACGAAATCATAATAATAAATAGTTACAGGTTATATGGGTTTAATGCAGTTGGGGGGAAATAGTGGACCTATTTTATTGAGTAGAGCATCTTGGGGGAAGCATTTTTGCTTCAAGAACCCCTTTGGATTTTTTAAGATATGACCCTCCGAAATCTGAACCCCAGTGAGGGAAGTTTTCGCAATTTTTTTCGCAAACCCGTGTTTTTTCAGTTCAAAACGTGGTGAAATGGAGTAGAAACAATCTCTACAATTTTTAAAAATCAAAACAAAGGCACCCTGACCCCGTTCCATTCGAAAACTTGGCCAAATTCACCAGAATCGTCCAATTTTTTACCAAATCTGAATTTGGCCTTAATTTAGGCTTGGGCTTAGGCTTAAGCCCGATTCACACGGAACGTTTTTGCCGCTGCGATTTTGACGCAAAACGCAAGACGCACGATGTCGTGGTTAAATGCAGTTGGGGGGGGGGGAATAGTGGACCTATTTTTTTGAGTAGAGCACCTTGGGGGAAGCATTTTTACTTCAAGAACCCCTATAGTGGTGTGGGGAAAAAACCCTATATACGCGTTTTGCGGGGAAAAAACCCTAGTGCTTCCTGGCCGAACCTTTAGACATAGGCCCTTTTTGAGTATGCAGGTGGAAAGCGCATCCCAAACTGACTTACCACACCAATTTTTGTACAGTTCTGAGGCCTGTAGCATTTTTTACGAAATATCAAAATTTCGCACGTTGAAAAATTTCAAAGTGACAAAATTTACCAAATTTTTGACTTGTCATAATTTTTCACAAAAACACTTTTGGCGAACGCCGTTTGCATTTTTCAAGAGAGTTACCGTTCCTCTATACTTCTAAAGCTCAAAAACAGTGAAAAACGTTGTGGTTGACCTGTGACTGTTCAAACTTTGTGCGGGGAAAAAACCCTATTGCGGGGAAAAAAGCCCTATTTTGTTTGGTGACAATTTTTTGCTAAACTCACCCATTGTTGCTACAAAACTTAATTCATCTGGGCTAAAAACATGCGTAGACTTCATTGAAACCGTTTATTTGGCCGCAAAACGTCATTTTTTGTCGTTTTGGCCCATACCCCGACACCCCTTACGAAACCTGTTTTGGTGATGTTTCACCAAAATTTGGCATGTTTTGCAATATTTAGGTTTTAGCTGCTGCGTACCACTTAAATCCAAGAATGATAGACGCGGGCGGTGTTTGTCCACTGTTTCTAACGTAATAAACGCAAAAATCTGTTTTTAATGCTATTAAATACGGAAAAAATGCATATTTGGGCAGAAGTCATTTCTCCCAAAAAGGGTCGATTTTTGAAGAATCATTGTGAGTCACATGGGTGTCGGAGAAACGGTTTTTTAGTCCAAACTGCAGCCTAAGGCCGTGTTTACATTGAGCCTTTTTTCAGCTGCTCGAGCAGCTGGAAAAAAGCTGAAGCAGCTGAAAAAATGCGGATAAGTATGGCGGTCACTATAGACTAGCTGCTCCGTTGTCATGACAACGCTGCAGTTCCAGCTTTTTTTTCAGCTGCTCCAGCTTTTTTTCGCCGTTTCCGGCTTTTTTGCAGCTGCTCGAGCAGCTGAAAAAAAGCCGGAAATGGCGAAAAAAAGCTGCAGCTTTTTTTCAGCTGCTCGAGCAGCTGAAAAAAAGCTCAATGTAAACACGGCCTAAGAGTTGTAGAACACGATGAAATTGAGTTTATACTCACTGCTAATAGAACAACCAGAAAAAGTGATAGGGTTTTTTTCCCGCATTAGGGTTTTTTCCCGCATAGGGTTTTTTCCCGGAGGTTTCGAGACTCATTACTCAGAAACGTCAGTAGTTAGAATCCATTTTATTAGAGCAACAATTAGGCGAAAGATGGCCGTTATAACAGCCGCGAGCACTAATGGATCCGATTTGTGTGGAGCACAGGACGACCCGAAAAGTTGAAAATATTTTTGTGTTTTCGGTGGTTTGAGCGGGCAAAAACGCGAAAATTTCAAATTTTTGCCAAAAAAAGGTAAATTTCGCCATTTTTAGACATTTTTGCGCTTTTTGCTTCATTTTGAAGTATTTTACGGCGATATGGCGCAATTTTTGAGGGTTCTGGCACCTTTGTTTTGTGCATCAAGGGCGGAGGCTTGTCCCGGTGGGTCAAATCTGAAGGGGGGCTTGTCCCGGTGGGTCAAATCTGAAGGGGGGCTTGTCCCGAAATTTCAAATCTGGGGGGGCTTGCCCCCCCCCAGACCCCCCCCATGTACATCTGTGGCCCTTGGCACCGCAGTTAAAATGCCATCCGGTTTGTTTTTTTTGTTGGTTTTGGAGGCGGGGGGGGGGGTGGGGTGGGGTGGGGGGGTGGATGGGGGGGGTTTTTTTTTTTTTCCCGGCGGGGTTTTCCGGCCCGGCTGGGCTGGGCCCCGCGGGTTTGTTGTCTTCCCCCCCCCCCCCCGGGGGGGGGGGGCCCCCCCCTCCCCCCCCCCCCCCTCCCCCCCCCCCCCCTCTGGGCCGGTGCCCCTGCGTAAAATTGCAAAAAATTATTGCTCAAATTATGCTGTAACGCACCGCCTCTTTTCTGAATACGGGTGCAGAAGTGGTAACAGGAACAGGGAAGCGAGCCCAAGGGCATTTTTCTTAGCCCACCTTTTTGGCCGCCCTGTGTGCTATCACTTTTGCCTATGCGTATTACCACTGCCATAATACCGTACGGGTATAGGGACTGCAATAGAGACGAGTATGCGATCCGAGGGTATTTTTCTAACCCAATTTTTGGAAGCCTCGTATGTTGTAGCCTCTAGAATTATACATTCCTCAGTGCTTTAATCTCAAATAGTGCTTTAATTCAAATTAGGCTATAATGTTTTATATTTTAAAAGTAGATACAAATTCGAAATTACATCAAATTCTAGAATTACATACGGATAATAGGATCACGAATTTATGGAACCAGAACTACCAGACTTAACTTAATCTAACCCAAAAATTTGTATCTTACTTACAATAGTCATATAGTCTTTTATTTTTACTAGTCCTTGTATTAACTTGTGATGTGTAGTTTTATACTAATGCGTGAGTTAGACGTTGAATTGTTGTATGAATGTAGTTTTAATAGATGTATGTATGTGTTATGATGCATGTATGTTATAGATGAATGTATGTAATGTCATGTACGGTATCGTAACCTCAAAAATAAGACAAAGATATTTTGCCACTACGAAAATTACACCTTATTATCTTATCTCATAAGAGTAAGGAGGAGTATATATATTACAGAAAGTTACTACCATCTTTATATACCTATATTTAGCCCGGATAAACCATGTACGATTTTCGGGACTGGGATTTGTACGAGTCATTTATATGGCACTTTACACCAGGACCCATTTGGGACTATGACGGGCTATGAACAAGCGGTATTACCGCTACCCCCTCCTATAATATCTGATACTAACTCCTCCTGGCTCTTAGAACTGATACTATAGAGTGGCATTGTTTCAACCTACTCTACGATACCTGTACTATGTAGCTGTCCTTACCAATATATGTAACAGTGGCGTATATATATGAAATATATTTCCCAATTTTTCACTTCCCTCAAAATTAACTCCCTCGGGACTAAAATCTTGAAACAAATTTGGGGTCCAAATTTCGGGAGAGGGAGGGATGTCAAGAATGACAAAGTACACATAACTCAAGTTGCATCACCAAGTGCAACACACTCAATCTAATCTTAGTGTACTCTTCCGTGTGAGTCCCTCGGCATCTGTAGCTAATATTCCTCGATACGATCAGACCAGTTAGTCTGTATCTTTCTGTCGGGCGGGTAGGTTGTGTCCCTCGTGTTGTCTATATTGTCCCTACTGTATTTCTGCATCAATGCCCTGTCCTCGTGTATTTCTATATCAGTAAACTCCCTTTATTATTCCGTTGCGCTTTGTCTCCATTTTGCCCTAACTCGTAGTCAGGTAGGCGACTGATCACCTCTTTGCTCGGACCTGTTTAAGCTCACCGCTTAACTTCACATGGCGAGGCTGCCAGCATTGAGTGATCAGTGAAAATTTTCTTTTTTTTTCTCAATATTGGCAATGTGCGAACGGTTTTCCTGTGTTGCTTTTCCTGTGTCAAAATTTTGAATTTTTATTTGTATGAATGTTTTCTCCTATATATGATAATAAATGACAAAAAAAGTCTAAACTGTTTATGAAGAACAGATCTTGTGCAACAAGTGCTTTAAATTGGCTCTGTTAAAAGTATGTACATATACTTTTTTTGTTAGGCTTTACAGTTTATAAAATTTTAACATTTGTTATAAAATGTATTTACCATTGAAATATTTGGGTTTTAGCTGGCTGAATGAACTTTGAACCTCATGTTATAGTATTACATAATGACGGTTCGCTCAAAGCCTTAAATAGAGCTGTTAATGATTGCAACTGGTTGCAAGAGTTAATTGGATAGCTTCATGTGTACTATACAATCAATACTAAGTCCATGAAGTGTCGTAAGTTGAAGCACTTTAATTGAAAAATACCTGGTTGGCAATTACAGGTTCGAATTTCATGAACTAGATAATTATATATATATAAGATATTTGTATGTTTGCTTTGTATATTTATATATTATATATATTGATTTATACAATTGTTGAAATAGTCATTATTTATATAATTTTTAATTTATATTAGACTATAAAAAGTAATGCTTATTCTGCAAGTGCACTTTATATTCTGAAAATGCAAGAATACATATGTACATATATTTAAAATATAACGGGATCCAGAATTTGTTGGAGGTTGTCCTATATAAGTTTAAATAGTATATCTTTACATGTGTGAAGTTAAGCGGTGAGCTTAAACAGGTCCGAGCAAAGAGGTGATCAGTCGCCTACCTGACTACGGATTTAGGGCAGAATGGAGACAAAGCGCAACGGAATAATAAAGGGAGTTTACTGATATAGAAATACACGAGGACAGGGCATTGATGCAGAAATACAGTAGGGACAATATAGACAACACGAGGGACACAACCTACCCGCCCGACAGAAGGATACAGACTAACTGGTCTGATCGTATCGAGGAATATTAGCTACAGATGCCGAGGGACTCACACGGAAGAGTACACTAAGATTAGATTGAGTGTGTTGCACTTGGTGATGCAACTTGAGTTATGTGTACTTTGTCATTCTTGACATCCCTCCCTCTCCCGAAATTTGGACCCCAAATTTGTTTCAAGATTTTAGTCCCGAGGGAGTTAATTTTGAGGGAAGTGAAAAATTGGGAAATATATTTCATATATATACGCCACTGTTACATATATTGGTAAGGACAGCTACATAGTACAGGTATCGTAGAGTAGGTTGAAACAATGCCACTCTATAGTATCAGTTCTAGGAGCCAGGAGGAGTTAGTATCAGATATTATAGGAGGGGGTAGCGGTAATACCGCTTGTTCATAGCCCGTCATAGTCCCAAATGGGTCCTGGTGTAAAGTGCCATATAAATGACTCGTACAAATCCCAGTCCCGAAAATCGTACATGGTTTATCCGGGCTAAATATAGGTATATAAAGATGGTAATAACTTTCTGTAATATATATACTCCTCCTTACTCTTATGGGATAAGATAATAAGGTGTAATTTTCGTAGTGGCAAAATATCTTTGTCTTATTTTTGAGGTTACGATACCGTACATGACATTACATACATTCATCTATAACATACATGCATCATAACACATACATACATCTATTAAAACTACATTCATACAACAATTCAACGTCTAAACACACGCATTAGTATAAAACTACACATCACAAGTTATTACAAGGACTAGTAAAAATAAAAGACTATATGACTATTGTAAGTAAGATACAAATTTTTGGGTTAGATTAAGTTAAGTCTAGTAGTTCTCGTTCCGTGAATTCATGATCTCCGTCTATTATCCGTATGTGATTCTAGAATTTAATGTAATTTTGAATTTGTGAATTTGTATCTACTTTAAAATATAAAACATTATAGCATAATTTGAATTAAAGCACTATTTGAGATTAAAGCACTGAGGAATGTATAATTTTAGAGGCTGCAACATACGAGGCTTCCAAAAATTGGGTTAGAAAAATACCCTCGGATCGCATACTCGTCTCTATTGCAGTCCCTATACCCGTACGGTATTATGGCAGTGGTAATACGCATAGGCAGGAGTGATAGCACACAGGGCGGCCAAAAAGGTGGGCTAAGAAAAATGCCCTTGGGCTCGCTTCCCTGGTCCTGTTACCACTTCTGCACCCGTATTCAGAAAAGAGGCAGTGCAATTATGCGTTAAAACATAATTTGAGCAATAATTTTGCATTATAAAACCCTATGCGGAAAAAACCCTAATGCGGGAAAAAAACCCTATCACTTTTTCTGGTTGCTTCTCATTAGCAGTGAGTATAAATTCAATTTCATCGTGTTCTACAACTCTCAGGCCGTGTTTCATTGAGCTTTTTTTCGGCAACTTTGAGGCGAGCTGAAGAAAGGCTGCAGCTGGGGGACGCCATTTCCAGGGGGGGGTTCAGCTGCTGGTGCAGGTGGAAAAGGGCCAGAAGCAGCGAAGAAAGCTGGGGCAGCTGGAAGGAAAGCTGGAACTTGCAGCGTCTGCCGTCGACGACGGGGGAGCTCGTCTGGAGGGGGCGCCATGGTTATCCGCATTTTTTCAGCTGCTTCAACTTTTTCCAGCTGCTCGAGCAGCTGAAAAAAGGCGCAATGGAGGCGCGGCCTTAGCTTGCAGTTCCCCGACCCAAAACCGTTTCTCCGACACCCATGTGACTCACAATGATTCTTCAAAAGTCGACCCTTTTTAATTGGAAAAATCAGCTTTCTGCCCAAATATGCATTTTTTCCGTATTTAATAGCATTAAAAACAGATTTTTGCGTTTTATTCGCGTTAGAAACAGTGGACAAACACCGCCCGCGTATAGCATTCTTGGATTTAAGTCGTACGCACCAGCTAAAACCTAAATATTGCAAAACATGCCAAATTTTGGTGAAACATCACGAAAACAGGTTTCGTAAGGGGTGTCGGGGTATGGGCCAAAACGACAAAAAATGACGTTTTGCGGCCAAATAAACGGTTTCAATGAAGTCTACGCATGTTTTTAGCCCAGATGAATTAAGTTTTGTAGCAACAATGGGTGAGTTTGGCCGAAAATTGTCGCTAGAAACAAAATCAGGGCTTGGGGTCCCGCCAATAGGGTTTTTTGCTCGCACCAAAGTTTGAACAGTCACCGGTCAGCCGCAACGTTTTTCGCTGTTTTAGAGGGTTTGATGTATAAGAAGGAACGGTGGCGTCTCTTGAAAAATGCGAACGGCGTTCGCCAAAAGTGTTTTTGTAAAAAATTTTGACCAGTCAAAAATTTGGTGAATTTTGTCACTTTGAAATTTTTCGACATTTGCAAAAATATGATGTTTCGCATGACGAGAAATGCTACAGGCCTGCGGACTGTAGAGAAATTGGTGTGGTCGGGTCAACTTGTCAAATGCGGTTTCCGCCTGCATACTCAGAAAGGGCCTATGTCTAAAGGTTTCGCCAGGAAGCGCTCGGGTTTTTTCCCCCGCAAAACGCGTATATAGGGTTTTTTCCCCACACCACTATAGTGGTTCGAAGTAAAAATGCTTCCCCCAAGGTGCTCTACTCAAAATAGGTCCACTATTCCCCCCCCCCAACTGCATTTAACCACGACATCGTGCGTCTTGCGTTTTGCGTCAAAATCGCAGCGGCAAAAACGTTCCGTGTGAATCGGGCTTAAGCCTAAGCCCAAGCCTAAATTAAGGCCAAATTCAGATTTGGTAAAAAATTGGACGATTCTGGTGAATTTGGCCAAGTTTTCGAATGGAACGGGGTCAGGGTG
>JASANF010007300.1:0-12794 GCA_030248245.1 Trissonchulus sp. WLG1_4 | reverse complement strand
TTTAGGCTAGAGCTAAACCTGAAACAACAGGTCTACTGGGTCGACCCAATTGATCTACTGGACTGGCTCTAACTTAAGGGTCAGCTTAGGCTCTATTACCCAGCAACAGCTACAACACAACTACGAGTAACAATTTGGGGTTCCGGAGTGACGCAGAGCTGGACAGGACCGGGCGGCGCGAATGGCGGGCTGCACGACCAACGGCGGGGGAACTCGGAGCACGGAACCGGGGACTGGCACGGAGCACGTGAGTGAGGCGGGGTACCTGGGAGTCGCGGGGGACTAAGGAGGAGGTTCGGGGCGGCAGACGGACACGGAGCTCGGCGGGCGGGCGGCAGCAGGAATTGGCCGAGCGTGGGAGGTGCAACCGACGACGGGGACTGGTGGCGTGACAGCGTGGCACGGGGACGACCGGGGCAAGGGCGCTACGGAGCGCGAGCGACAGGGGGAACTGGGACGCGGACGGAGCAGCGACCTGGACCGGGCGCACGGGCGCACGGCGACACGGGGAGACGCGAGCGGGCAGGCGGGCCGAGCGTGATTACGCGCGGCGGACAGGGGGGCACGGACACAAGCAAACACGGGGAGCCGGACGGCTAGGGGGCACAGGCGGATAAATGCGCTGAATGGCGCGGTGGCAAAATAAAGGCCCTAATGGGCGCTAAAAAGGAAATGAGCCGGGTACGGGCGCCTCTGGCGCTGAATAGAGTCAAGAATGGAGTCGGACACACTTTAGGGGGGCACTCGTTTATTTGAGGCCAAGACAGAGTTAGATTTACAGAGGACAGGGGCAGTAAAGATACAAAGCAGGGGAGCAGAAGAGAGTTCTTCGGACACGACCGTCCGCTTCCAAGATTTTCTAACCGACTGACTTAGCTACAACTTGGGGGGCGGCTATTTTCTTTGAGTTGCTTTGTCGGGATCTCCCGATCCCGAAACTGACCAATCACGTTCGGCCATTCTTAGGCCCGCCTACCTACACTTTCGTTAAAATCCACTTGAGGGCTGGGGGGTCGAAGGCTGCTGCTCCCTCACACCTTGATTCCTAATTCCTTCTAATAGCCCTTGATTCCTGGTCGCCCCAGGTACGGTAATTTATCTCACTTCTACTTGGGCGGCCAGAGAAACTCAAGTACCAAAATGGGCAAACCGTATTGCAAAAACATTACGAAAGGGAAAGGGAAAAATGGAAAGGGGGAAAGGGGAAAATTGGAGAATACTAAAAACCGAACGTACACTAACTAAACACTTAACCAATTACATATATATACTAATTAATTAATAAACGTTATATGCAAACCTATTATGTAATTATTGTGCAATTATATTTCCGTACTGAACCTCCTTCTGGGCTGCGGACCCAGTCAACACTACACGTGTACTAAACTACCGTAATCCTTCTGCTAAATAAGGGTAAAACTTAAGCTTTCTTCTGCTCCCAAAAACATAGTTACCAATACCATGAAGAGTCCAAAAAAGAGTCCATTAAGCATATTATGAAAAGACGAATCAAACAATACCAAACATGAATAGGTTACAATTACTAATTACTGAATAATAACATTACAAAATTAGGGTCTAAAACTGCTCTTTTCACGCCTACGATTCTGCTCAAATTCTACCAAACTTCACTATCTAACTTCGAATAACTTCAGCTATATTACTCCGAACAACTTCAAACTTTCCTTGATTATTCTCTACTTTGCACTCTACAATTCCATATAATTCATGTTCCACAAGACCAAAACATTACTTAGTTATTAATCGCTAAACTTCGCTAATTACTTCTGTTTTAGCTTCCAGCTAGCTCGCCAATATCTGGGCTAATGCTATGGCTTAGCCCAGATATTGTTTACAAACAACCATCCGGCTAGCTTCTACATTCTCAGGGGGGTTTTTAAATCACTGCTTAAGACTGGTTAATTACTGATTAATAAAACACGACCCTCAGACCATACGGACAAATATGAATACCAACAACACATACGGACAAATGGGCAATTATTTCATGACAATCAGCTTCAAATATTCACAAGGAGCAAAAAGGAAAGGGGCGGATACTGGTTAAGGACATTATTACGTATTACTTCTACTTCCTTCTGTGCCAAATTCGTACTATACTTCAGGGGGGACTTAGGACTTCTATAACTGACGATTAACCGAATCAGGCGCTCTCGTTTGGGGGGGAGATTGGGGGTTTTGGGAAATATGCAAAATGGGGATTCCGCCTGAGAGTGTGGCCTCATTCTGCGCCACGTCCGATCGTTAAACTACGTACTAAACCGAACAAGTAGCTCACTTCTTGCAGCTACAACCAAAATTGGGCAAAACCTGTATCAATCAGGGGGCTCGTTAACCCTGTTTTATTACAGATAGGCTATCTTCATGCCAAATTTGAGCCAAATCGGTTGAAGCAGAAAAAGATATCGAATGCCGAAAATTACCGTGAGCACTGCTCAGTATAATTTTTTTGAGCCAGCAACTTAGCGTAGCGTTGCCCGATTGTGCTGAAACTTTGCAGAAATTTGAAAACCCAAGACCCTAGTAAACAAGCAGGATTGTCATGCTAACTTTTAGAGTGAATTTATGCTTTTGACACATACGAACTTTTACAAAGTTTAGTCCTGCCGCCAACAAATTTCTGAACACTTACATACAATTATTCCCCCAACAGTTTTTAACAAACTTCCACATATGTGAAAGCTAAGTAAAAAATTATGCCTGTAATGCCTGTAATTTTGAACCTCCTGCAATATTAATACAGTTAATACAATATCTCAATTTAAGGTTTCTTTCTAAATTTTTTGATTTTTCTCATATTTGCCGCATTTTTCCTGGTTTTTGGCCAATCGCAAATTTGAAAAAGATATCTCTTATTTTTAATTCTGAGTGAAAAAGCAATTTTTTTAAGACTAGTCTGCATTATCATATGCATCAACTTTCATTCATGCAAACACTCTGTAAAAAAACAACAAATTCTAGTTAAAGGTTTGGTATTATATCTATTATCTACTACTTTAATCGCGCAAACAAACTCTAAACAACTGATTCTAAAAAATTGTCTCGCATAAATAGAAACATAGCATGGACAAAACTATTTCTTTGATAAATAACTTCTATAACAAAATTTATCTTAACATTAAACAAGCGTACTCAAGCTACCTATTAGGTTACTTGAAAAGATATCGAGGTCAACCATTTTTTGCTTACATAAGTTAATTTAAATAAAACCTATTTAAGCTAAAATTCGATCGAGCCAAGAGTAAGATAGTTTTAAGTAGAAGCTTAGATATTACCTATATTTTATTACGTCTTGCCATGCCAAGACAGCAAGGGGTTTTACTGGAAGAAAGACAGCATCTTCATCGGAACTCAATTGGGATTCGAACTACCGGTCTCTGAATTTGCAGACCAGTGCTCTACTATTTGAGCTACTGGGCCAATGCTGAGCTTTTGTAAATCCCCTTACCTTAGGTAAGTATGTACTCAAGAACAATTATGAACTACCTGTGAACCGGGCTGACACAGTAGTCATCAAAATTTATAGTCATCATTTGATACATGTTTAATCACAAACCACAAAGTCATATTTTTACCTCTTCACAGCGGGTGTTATCAGCTAAACGGCTCTTGGATATCATTCCAGTCATTGCTGCACCTAAAACAAGAATAAAGTTCTTAAAATGGACAAAATTTTGCATGAATTGAATTACTTATACATTGAAAAATATCAACCAGCTTTCGGTTCAGTACTGCATGCAGAAGACAAACAAAAAATAGTACATATGTGATCCACCACAAGAAGAGAATATTCAAAATTTAAAATAATCTAGGGCATGGTGCCCGGTTACATTTACTACTGAACACCTTCGATTCAGTTACATTAGTTTCATTTCTGATGTTGCTATTTCACTTAAGGTGGCGCTCTGAATAACCGACTTTGGGCGATAAAATTTTTCACGTAAGTTTTCGTTAATTAACTCAAGAAGAAAAGTTGTTGCAAATTAAATTAGCTTTCATTTGATGTATATAACGTCAAATTTGGTTCAACTTGAAATTTTAACCTATTTTTCAATGGGAAAAAATATTTAAATCGATATACCAAAAAATTCTATATGGCTTTTGGTACTTTTTGAAACAGTTCTTTGTAGCTAATTGCCAGTTGCAACTTTTCAAAAAGTCGTTTGTGTAGGCAAACCTTTCTAAAAAATTTCCAGAATACGTTGACCGATATTGACAAAAATACACTATTTTTCAAACTAATTTTTCGTTAGCTAACTTTTGGCTTCTGAAACCTTTCTCAACGGATTTTAGTACAGAAAAATTAGCTCTATTTTTTGGAAAATACGTATGTGTAGGCAAACTTCAGGTTTCTGAAATTGGGCTATAACGTACATTTTTTTAAGATTACTGTCAGCTGCGAAAACATATCCGCTTGAAACTTTGCAGACTGTTAGAGCAGACGTATGTGGATGTGCCGAACTTCTTGAATTGTGATTATTATGATTTGGCTCAATATGATAGGCTTTTTAAAACGTCACTTTTGATAAAAATTAAAATAACTAAAAATTTGTCACCGGTAACGAAAATTCGACAAAAATGGCACCTCGGCAAGATAATTGTCTTTAATTTAAGCTATAGATTGTTAAATTTGGTTGAGGCAGCATTGAGCTACGTCATTTCAAATATTAGTCAAATTTTTCAAAATTTCAATTTTGATGCAGTCACAAAAATTCGCTAAAGTGCTATCAGAGCTCTCAAACTTTGCAAAAATACTTGCCTGGTGTGTGTCTTGGTTGCGCTTGAGGAAAAACTTCGTATCAGCAAAAAATAAAAAACTATATCAATTTGATTTATTGGAAGTTACTCAGAGCGCCCCCTTAAGAATATAGAATCAACGTATACTTATTACTGAAGATTGTCACAAAAAATAGGTGATATCAAGAGTACATAATGGGAAGAGTATGACACTCTTCCCATCGGCCAGCTTGGCAGCGCGGTAGATGCGTTGCACAATAACGGCCAAAAAGGTACCCAAGTGGGTACCCCTACCTAAATGGGTACCTGGTACCCAAACGTGTCCTGCAGGTACCCAAATGGGTACCCCAGCGTTCTGATTGGGCCCTGCAGGGTACCAAAATAAGTACCCCTACCCAACTCGGTACCTGAGGTACCTAAAAGAGTACCAGGTACCCAACTGGGTACCTGAGGTACCTAAATGGGTACCAGGTACCCAAATGGGTACCCCCTCATCAGCCAATCAGATTGCAGCAGCCTTTAGCTCCGCCTACGAGCAAGCTACCGTAATCGCACGTGCAGCGGTATATGTGACGTTGCGAGTAATGCTGTCTTTACATTTTTTAGCATTTTTCTGCTCCAACGACTTATTATAAGAGATAAACAAAGTCTTAGTTAACTGATGGAACTCAGTTAAAACTATTACATAATTTTTTTAAACAATCGCTGTACAAAGTGCTCATTTTTTGCCTTTTTTATGCAATTTTTTAAGACAATCTCATTTCAGCTGCGTCTTTGTTAACTAAAATCATTTTGTAAAGTTCCATCAGTAAACCAAGACTTTGTTTATGTCTTATAATAAGTCTTTGGGGCAAAAAAATGCTAAAAATGGAAAGACAGCATTACTCGCAACGTCACATAATACCGCTGCACGTGGGATTACGGTAACTTGCTCGTAGGCGGAGCAAAAGGCTGCTGCAATCTGATTGGCTGATAAGGGGTACCCATTCGGGTACCTGGTACCCATTTAGGTACCTCAGGTACCCAGTTGGGTACCTCTGGTACCCATTTAGGTACCTCAGGTACCGAGTTGGGTAGAGGTACTCATTTGGGTACCCTGCAGGGCCCAATCGGAACGCTGGGGTACCCATTTGGGTACCTGCAGGACCCGTGTACCAGGTACCCATTTGAGTAGGGGTCCTAATTTGGGTACCTTTTTGGCCGTTATTGTGCAACGCATCTACCGCGCTGCCAAGCTGGCCGAGGGGAAGAGTGTCATACTCTTCCCATTATGTACTCTTGGTGATATGTACGAGGGGGTAATTACTTGCTAAAATTCGAACCATAGGGACTATCCTTTCAACTGATGCTGCTTGTAGCAAAATCCAGGATAAAAACGTGCCTCTAAAAATAGACAAAAGCCTATCCTACTTCAGACATCAATGTGGTTATTTCAATGCAGATTTGACTGAAAATTTCATTCTGGAACATTAGTGAAATGCCGAAGTATGCACTGCAGTACACTATGCAAAACCAAGCGCGGCACACACTTGCTATTATCGGTAACCAAAAACTATCATTATAAGCATTAGCTCTAAGTCGCTTACGATTTCCAAGCTAAAACAGTTGAGAGTAGACAAATAAATTATTAAATAGCAGCACATACGACTTACATTAAATCGCTTCATTTTTATTGCAGCGGCTGCACCAAAAGTACAGCTTTGTTCTCGTCCAAGCGTCCAACCAATGCACTTAACACTGCACAAGTAACATTGCAGTCTGACAAAATCTACCACTATCAACCTAATTTGCATATTTAATTGTCACGTGATATGTAGCACCCAATCATAGTTTTGCAGCAAAATGCGCACTGTCAAATCAATAATATTATCAATAATATATGTCAAAATACGTATATGCGAAATCGATTTTTCGTATCAGTTCAGGTTTCACTTGTTCAGATGTTTTTGACGCTGAAAAAATTCAGCCGGCCACGTGTTTTGTTCCATGGGGAGGGGTTTCGACACCCCCTTACCCTCTCTCCATGTGACCTATGCTTTTTTTTTTATGTCAACTTAGTACCTTAAGACCCTAGTTCAATTTGTACTAATAACTACTATATACTAAGGCAAGACATAGACTTAAGACACCACAGTTACTAGACAATTTTAATTGACAGTAACATAGTCCTTTGGAATTTAACGTGACTTGTTAGACCCCTTTAACACCGCGTGTGACTTCTACAAGTACGAGCCATTAAAGTTCCTGACTTGTGTTAAATAGAATAAAACAGGATTCTGAAGTACAGGAGACAGGTAAGGTTCGCCGCCATGGGATCTTTCTCAACGAATTTATATGATCGTCGTAGAGCGTGGGTTATCTCAATCGCCGAGCCGACGCCGGCGGTGTGTTATCCAAAGGCTCCAGAATTCTGCGAAAACAAGCAAAATAATATGACTTACAAATTAGAAAGCCGTGATTAAATCGGTACAACAGCCATTATTTTTAAAAGAATCAGCAAGAATCAAAATGAGAATAATTTCTTCAAGACACAATTATTTTACAGTGAATTACCAAAATCAAGAAATAAGCTTAACAGATAGCAGCTTAGCTGCCTTCTATTTTGACTAGATGAAACACACGTTATGAGAATGATCTAGACATACATAGGCACAGTAGCAGCATACGTATACCTATGTCCAAGGTTCACGAATAGAATACATGGATATGTGCTTTTTATTTACACTATCCTCCCCTTAAATGTTTGACCTCCAGGGCAAAAAAAATATGTTTTTGATTTGGATTGATTTTGTTTTGTGAAAAACTTTAAAATTTAAACAAGGTTACTTAAGGTGACTTACATTAGCATATGAAATTACACCAGTAACATAAGTGACATTTATAGTAGCTTGACTTTTCTCTTTCCTTTAATTCCGATTTAATGAACTCATGTCGCCGCGGCTGTTGTTCCAATGAATTCCAGGCGCAGCTGTGGGAGCGTTTCCAGAAGAATTCTCATGAATCTTAATACGCCCGTTGCCGCCAAAGTTACCCCGTTGTGTGAGTTGATTCTTAATTCGTCACCATCTAAATCCACCATCGGGATAACTGACACGTGAGGAAAACGCTTGGCAACTTCTGATAGCACACTTCTGGCCTCTGGCACAAGGTGGGCAAACCCATCGTAGCGTGGTGGAGCCTCCGTAATGTAGGTCTTGCACACAAATGATGTCGAGAGCGTTTCAAAGATGTTGTAATACCACGAACCAAGCTCTGCACCACTGCGGTAAACGGGTATGTCGTCGACACCCACAATAAGCAGTACATGAGTGTATTCTAGCGGTCGATCCACTCCGCTCAGGATCCTTACTAGGCTTTTGTTGGCATTTGTTCCAGCGAGCTGTAGTCGGGGGATCCTGGTTATATTCATTCGCGTGTTGAAAAAACGAATTCTGCTGGTCATGGCCGTGTCGGTTATGATTAGCAATCGGGCTTCTGGTTCCATAACAACTGGGAACAATTGGTGGATTACTTGCGGTGGGAAGTGTACGTTGGGCTCGTTGGCAGCGAACTCCAACAGCATCGCGTCACAGAGCTCAATTTCGTCGTTCAGTAATTTTCTCCAATACGACGCCTCGTGGGTGATGCGGCTTATTTCGGCAGGACAAATCTGACTGATTTCTCGTTTGAATTGTGGGGACTGTCGTAGCCGGTGTTTCAGCACATACATCAGAATAGGCTTGCCGTGACTTTTAAAGAAATCGCTGGTGACTTGTAATCTAGTTTTTTCTACTAGATATCGCCGAACCGCTTCATCCAAATTTGCTGTGGTGATTACCATTAGCATCCAAGCGGCCTGTTTGGCGGCCCCAGCAATGTTTTTTCCCAGGTACAACATCACAAGATATAGCACCGCAAACATCGGGAAGGGGAACCTGATTCCACATAGGTCCACCGTTTCACGACGAAAAAAGGACAGCCCCGATTCATCACTGATGGCCAATTTTTGGGGTTCGCGCCGCAAATCCAGATCGAGTTGCATCTCCTGTGACATTCGCTCATCCTCATCGTCCTCACTTTCTGATGGCACAGGCATTGAACCAGCGTTGGAGGTTTCATCGATGACTAGGACAGGATCATCGCTGGGCTCGGGGGACGCTGGTTGGCCCATTCTTGCTGAAACAAAGCTGCTCTCAGACACGGTGTCGCCTTCTTCCGACAGCGTTGCATCGATGATGTCTTCGAGACACCCGCCGTCGGTCACTTCATCGACGTGTTGCTCACGGTTGTCTGGTGCTGGTGACAAGGTGGAGACGATCTGCTTGACTTCTTCTAGCTTTTTCAGGAGGTAGGCATGTTGGTGCAGCAGTTGTGACTTCTGTTCTTCTTTTTTCACCGTTAGTGCGTGAAGCATGCCAAAAATTTAGTGAGCTTTATTCAGGCATTCCAGCAAAGGTCTTTCAATGTCGCTCTTGTTTTCAGACATTCTAAAATATTACAGAAGCATTAGTTTGTAACTGACGTTACATCCTGTGACTTTTGGTAGTGGTTAGCTTATTGGATTGTCTGTTTTACCATAATTTTTATAGCTAATTTTGACTTTCGCTGATTGCTTGGTGGATTATCAGTAACACCCTACGTCTTCAATGACTGTGTTTAGTATATACATGTACCAAGCAGCAGAATTAGGCATGGCACAATGAACATATCTAGTGACTCTTCAGTAACACTTTTTTGCCTATTATATTAGCTTCACTTCTAGTTCAACTTCTAGTGACTACTATGAGTTGACTTCTGAAAATACAATCCTATGCCTAGGATTATCTAGTTTTTGTTTAGTCTGCATCAGACTCTTGTTCTTCTTCTAATCCCCATCCCATAGCTTTGGTCCTGTGACCACACTCTCGGTTTCGCTTAGACAGTTCAGAAGGCTTAAATAGTTTCAGTCTCCTTAGTGTTACCCATTGTGGTTTAAACCGAGGTACCTTGTATTCGCTTGTGGGTGCTACATACGCATTTTGGTCTCCTATTTTTGTTATTTTTACAGGGCCCATCCAATTGTGTTTAAATTTCGTGATCACGCCTGCGCCCGCGGGCTGGTTGGTGAATCATCACCAGGTCATTTATTGACAAATTGCTATAAAGTCACTTATTGTGACTTCGTTTTTGTTGTACTTGAGCACGCTCAATGGCTTGCCGTGCCCGTTCATACGCGTTTTTTAGTGTTATGGTCAACCACCTGAATATTCTAACTCGTCCATGTACTTGGTATCTGGGCTTACTAGCTCGACTTCTCTTTGTAACTGTGCTTCCCTTCCATATAACAAGAAGAATGGTGTGAATTTTGAGGAAGCTTGGATTGAAGTACGGTATGCTAGTAAGGCCAGGGGCCGGCATTGATCCCACTCTCTTTGCTGTGTGTCAGCGTACATGGAAATAATTGTGGCTAGTGTTGCGTTAAAACGTTCAACTAACCCATTTGTTTGAAGATGATAAGCTGTGATGAATACTTTTTCAGTTGTTAAAATTTGACATACCTCTTTTAACAGTGAACTCATAAAATTAGAGCCTCGATCACTGAGTAATCTTCTCGGCGCGCCATGACGACTCACTACTCCATCTACAAAAACACGCGCCACTGTTTCCGCTTTTTGGTCAGGTAAGGGAAACGCTTCTGGCAGTTTGGTGAGGTAATCCATAAACACAATGATGTATCGGTTGCCAGAGTAGGTCTGCGGTAGTGGACCCATCAGGTCTACAGCTACCAGGTCGAAGGGGTTGCTTACCGCTATTGGCTTAAGCTGTGGCTGTTGGTACTGGTGGGGTCGTTTTCTTGTGGCGCAAGGTATACAGGTGGAACAATATTCTTTTACGTCGGCAGCCATGGTTGGCCAAAAGAAGTGACGTTTTATTTTATTAAGTGTCTTCTCAGAGCCTAAATGGCCACCTGCAGGCTCATCGTGAAAAATTTTGATAATATCTATTCGTAATTGTTTTGAAACGACTACCTGACGGGTATTATTTTTCATATGCAATTGACTTTTAGTGACTTTGTACAAAATATCGTTAATTACTTCAAACTGAGGTGAAAATTTACGTATTCTTGCGGCTAGTTTGGGATCAGTGGGTTCTTTCTTACCTTTTATGAATTCTATCAGTGCATTTAGTTCTGGGTCTTCTCGTTGTTGTTCTAGGACTTGTGTGAGGGCAGGACGTTTTACTTCAATGGCTGTCGACTCTGGAATTCGAGATAAAGCATCTGCGTTTCCATGTCGTTTTCCTGGGCGGTGCTCAATTGTCAGTGTATTTGCGTATTCTTGCAGTATAAGAGCCCATCTGGCCAATCGCCCCGATGGCTTTTTTGTTTGTAGTAGCCACGCGGAATGATCTGTGACTACTGTTATTGTGGATCCATGAAGGTACATTCGAAACTTTTTCATGGCCCACACTACGGCTAAGGCTTCTTTTTCAGTAATAGAATAGTTCTTTTCAGGTTTCGTTAGGCTTCTGCTGATGTACGCGACCGGTTTTTCAATGTTGTTATGAACTTGGTGAAGGGCTGCTCCTAATCCTTCGTCACTAGCATCCGTATACAAGATGTAAGGTAGCTTGGCATCTGGAAACGCTCCCACAGCTGCGCCTGGAATTCATTGGAACAACAGCCGCGGCGACATGAGTTCATTAAATCGGAATTAAAGGAAAGAGAAAAGTCAAGCTACTATAAATGTCACTTATGTTACTGGTGTAATTTCATACGCTAATGTAAGTCACCTTAAGTAACTTTGTTTAAATTTTAAAGTTTTTCACAAAACAAAATCAATCCCAATCAAAAACATATTTTTTTGACCTGGAGGTCAAACTTCTAAGGGGAGGATAGTGTGAATAAAAAGCACATATCTATGTATTCTATTCGTGAATCTTGGACATAGGTATACGTATGCTGCTACTGTGCCTATGTATGTCTAGATCATTCTCATAACGTGTGTTTTATCTAGTCAAAATAGAAGGCAGCTAAGCTGCTATCTGTTAAGCTTATTTCTTGATTTTGGTAATTCACTGTAAAATAATTGTGTCTTGAAGAAATTATTCTCATTTTGATTCTTGCTGATTCTTTTAAAAATAATGGCTGTTGTACCGATTTAATCACGGTTTTCTAATTTGTAAGTCATATTATCTTGCTTGTTTTCGCAGAATTCTGGAGCCTTTGGATAACACACCGCCGGCGTCGGCTCGGCGATTGAGATAACCCACGCTCTACAACGATCATATAAATTCGTTGAGAAAGATCCCATGGCGGCGAACCTTACCTGTCTCTTGTACTTCAGAATCCTGTTTTATTCCATTTAACACAAGTCAGGAACTTTAATGGCTCGTACTTGTAGAAGTCACACGCGGTGTTAAAGGGGTCTAAAATGTCACGTTAAATTACCAAGGACTATGTTACTGTCAATTAAAATTGTCTAGTAACTGTGGTGTCTTAAGTCTATGTCTTGCCTTAGTATATAGTAGTTATTAGTACAAGTTGAACTAGGGTCTTAAGGTACTAAGTTGACAAATTGGCGCTGCGAGTAGGGTTCGAACCTACGCGGGAAACTCCCATTGGATTTCAAACTTGGTGGTGGGCTGCTCCTAATTCTTCGTCACTAGCATCCGTATACAAGATGTAAGGTAGCTTGGCATCTGGGAACGCCAACGTTGGAGCTGTAGTAAGGTTTAGGATTATTGTTTTAAACGCCGCTTCACAGTTTTCAGACAAGTCAAATTGTGAATTTTTCCGCAATAATTGGTTTATCGGCGCTACTATTCTGGAAAATTGTGGGACAAATCGTCGGTAATATGAAGCAAAACCTAAAAATCTTCTGACTTCTTTCACGGATGTCGGTCTTGGCCAGTTTACAACAGTTTTAACTTTTTCAGGGTCAGAGCGAATACCGGCTGCCGAAACAAGATGACCTAAGTAGGGTACTTTTTGTCGTGCAAACTGGCACTTTCTCAATTTCAGTTTCAATCCATCGCGCCTCAAGCGTTGGAATACTTGAGTGAGGTGTTTTAGATGT
>JASANF010007299.1:0-17074 GCA_030248245.1 Trissonchulus sp. WLG1_4 | reverse complement strand
GTCAAACTTCTGGAGCAGTACACTGGTGGTACAAAGCAGTTGGCAAAGGTCAGTTGTGAGGCCCATGCTGAAGGACAACCAACTACAGTAGTTGCCTAAAACTGTCTAATATTAATATTTTGCTGAAGTTCGGTGATTTCAGCTATTTGGGGGTAGTGGGTGTTGATACTGGTGCCGAAGTCAAATGCATTTCTGCTAAACTGGCAACATACCTGAAAAGCGCAGACTTGCAGTGATGTGGCAAGAGCAAATGCAAGCCCCATGCGTTTGGGGAAAACGCAAAAAGTCTTCAATTAATTCAATCGGACATTTCTTTATCAGACGAGCCCGTTGTAAAAACTTTTTTTCGCTGTACTCGGGAAACACACTTTTGACGTGATTGGCATAGGACGTCCACTGACGAAGTTTTGTTGTCGAGGAGAAACAGCCGCTAAATTGGGCGTCGCCACCTCTTGATTTTAACATTCATCAAAGAGCAGCTTCTCCGAAAAATCGTTACTGTACTGGACCTCAGTTTCTCGAGCTGGACGACATAGCGGTAGACGTGACAAAAGATAAATTGACGTACGACCGTTAGGCAGGCTACCTAAAAGCAGAAGTCTGGCGGTCCTGACAGGACGGTTTTGTTTGAACCAGCTGAGGAGGTACAGAGCAAGATCTTTAATATGGTTGTAGACGTACTGTCAGAAAAATATACACTTGTCGTTGGACAAAAGGTTACCTTCTGACATCAAAGTTTTTTGATTAAAGTTTTTCAAAATCAAGGAACCTCAAGAATTACCTATCCTCCTTCAAAATAGACTGTCGGAAGTAGCCGTTACTGAAGCTGCGGCGTCTGCCGTTGTTCTGGAGCCAGAACAAACTTCGGAATCGAGTCAAGCACATCAACGAGTTTTACAACAATTACTCGACGAGTATGCAGACGTGTTCGCAAAGCGGGTTTATGCAGACGTGTTCGCAAAGCGGCGTAGTGACGTGCAAGCAGGCGCAATGAATATTTGTCATCTCGTACTGAAGACGGGCCGATGGCAAAATCAAAGGCCACGCTGGCTCTTCACCAAAGTGCCAGCAAATCCAGAACAGAAGCAAGTGAAAAAAGATGTTAGAAGAAGGAGTAATAGTAAAATCATTTACTTCTTTGATGCGGTTAAGCCCGGTTGTGCTAGTTAAGAAAAAAGATGACACGGCTTTCCGTTTCTGTGTTGCGATTATCGCCGTTGAACCAACTTTACGGTCAAAGAAGCGCGTCCAATGCCCCAAACCAAAATTTATTAAAAATCGGCAAGATTGCATGACAGGATATTGGCAAATCCCGCTGGATGCAGAAGCAATACCAAAGTCTTCATTCGCAACACGGTCTGTACGAGTTTTTAGTTATGCCAGTTGGTCTCATTTAACGCCGGCGCGACGTTTCAGAGATACACATCTTCTGTCTTGCATGGGTCAACTGGGTTTGCTGGTGTTTATATAAACGATATCACTGTCGCTAGGTGTTGTTTCGAAGATCACATCCACCAGCTTCGTGAAGCTTTTCCGACGCCTTCGGAAACAGTCATTTGGAGCTCAAATTGTCTAAAATTGTGTCTAAATTGTGTTTTCACTGCTAAGCGGGTGACTTTATTTGGGGTTTGATATCGAAAACGGAATGGTTTTCCCGTGTCAGCAGAAGGAGTGAAAAGGCTGGTGGACTGGTGTCGTGCAAAAGGGTTTGAAGGAACTGCAAACGCTTCTCGGCGCAATGGGATATTGCTAGACGCTTTATTCGCAATTACTCTAGTATCGCTGAGCCTTTGCACACACTGACCAGAAAGAACGTCCCTTTCAAGTGGAGCGAAGATCAGCAGAAAGCATTTGAGGGGGTAAAAAATGAATTAGCGAAGTCAGTAGCTCTCAATCAGATTGAGAATAATCCAAGCTGCCAGTTTAATTTGGAAACTGATGCAAGCGGTATCGCTCTCTGAGCGGCTCTTTATCAAAAAATGGTAAAAATTAGCGGCTTGTGGCACTCCAATCCAAAGCCTTGACGTCCGCTGAAAAAAAAGCTATGCAACAGTAGAGAAAGAAGCAGTGGCTGTAGTCTGGGGCATTAAAAGTGTTCAAAACTATTCTACCAATCTCTGAAAAACCCGTCGAAATATGGACAGACCATAAATCTCTAACTGCCATTGTCAAGCTCTGGATAGACGATCCGCCTAGCGCAAGGATCGCCACACGAATGGAGAGTCTTTGACCACTGTTTTTGGTGATTCAATACAAGCCAGGAAAGCAAAACTGTATTGCTGATGCAATGTCACGCATCCTTTCAGTTCGCTTACTGCCAAAGCATTATTTCGACACAACTGATTTGGTCATAGTAACAGCAGAAGAGCTTACTGACGAAGAGTTGCGTACGCCATGCAATGCGCCCGCTCATGCGCCCTCGTGTGAATAGGCCTTAACGTCAGCGTTTTGAGACTATATAGGTCAATACCCAGTCTTGAGCTTGTCTTACATCTTTAGCGTGTGCAAAGATTAATTGGTATTTTGTAACGATATTTTTAGGCTTTTCATTCATTCCCATTGTTTAATAAAAAAGGCAATAGCTCACACTTATGTTTACAGTTTTTAACTAAGTTTAAAACAAATTAGATAACTATAAATATATTTCTAAATTCCGCATTGGTTTTCGTTTTTACTTTATTTGCATTCCACGTGTTAGTTTTTGTTTTCACTCATTAAAGTAGTACCAATAATTCGTTAAAAACACATGTTGCTAATTACCATTAATATTGTTGATATACGTTTGCAGGTACTACATGAACTGGTGGATTCATCGAAAAATTTCATCAATTCCAAATGCTATATTCTAATGTAATCGTTTGGACTAAAGTTTTTGAAAACTCGTTTGATAGCAGTTTTAGGAGGAAGACAGAGTAAAAACACAGTCTTTTAATAATAACTATTTTTTAATAATAACTAGATATGAGCATTGGCTGTGTTAATAAACCCCTTCAAAACTTTTAAATTAATTTTCTTCAGTCTCCTGAAACTCATTTTTTAAACTTTTGTCCGCCATTTTTTTAACGGGCAAA
Organism: Trissonchulus sp. WLG1_4; assembly: GCA_030248245.1. Taxonomy (NCBI): domain Eukaryota; kingdom Metazoa; phylum Nematoda; class Enoplea; order Enoplida; family Ironidae; genus Trissonchulus; species Trissonchulus sp. WLG1_4. The sequence goes on along the minus strand of JASANF010007299.1, from coordinate 14,003 downwards.
CTGTCCTTAATGCAATATTAGCTGACCCCGACGAGGCCCTATTCAACTAAATTAAAAAATGTTAAAAAAATTTGTCATTTCTGAGCACAATGAGTCATTTCAGTTAAAGTAACAAATATCTTGTTCAGTTCATAAGAATGCAAAAAAAGCAAATTTGACATTTGCCAAATAAATTTGCACTATACCTTTTCGAATTGGGTGAAAAGGTTGATTATTATTTTCAGTTACAGCCTGCCAAAGTCATGAAAACTGCCGTTTCTTGACTTTTTAGCAAAACTTGAGACAAACTTTTGCTTACTGTAAAAATCTGCTGAATTATTAAGTTTAGTTAAGGTGGTAGTGTCGCCAAAGCAGTTTTGCTCATAGGCAGAAAAATTATAACTTTTTGCTTTGAAATTCTAAGTTCACTGAGAAACTAGTGAAATGCCATAAGGTGTCAAATAAATACTGCCAGACACTAGACTACCAATATCAACTAATATTTTTAACCAATCACCATTTGTGAGCCAGACATCACACAATAGAGACATAAAAGTTCAAAAAATCAAGCCAGATGTCAGATTGGCCAGCTTGTGAAGTACATGTAATGTTTTGACTCACAATTTTTTGTCACAAATAAGAAAAATAAAAAATAAAGGTTCGTTTTTCTTTTGATTTCAAAATAAGTGTCTAAATTTTTTACAATTTATCATTATTGCTGTGAGTGCTTTACAGTTTACGCACAGTTTCACAGTTCAAACAGGTATTACTCCGCAACCACTCCAGCAATTGGCACTAAATTTTGCGTGAATAAACTACAAGATATATCCTTTTAGCCTGTGTAAACAATTTAAACAAAAAGTTTTATAATTGTGACGAAATTATCGAATGTGAATAGGTTTTCAAAACGTCATTTTTGCGACTTTGCGACTTCACTGCTAACTATATGCTGCGTCAATTTTGCTGAAACTTGGCGAAAATGTTTGCCTTGAAACATATTTTTAGAATATATACAGAACAATGACCTATCTTTCATTGAAAAAATTTTACAGTCGCGCAAAATCGACTGCTTTCGCGACACTACCCCCTTAAGCATACCAGCACTTTCATAGCACCTCAACGTGCGTTTGGTATGAATTGCTAGACTGTATGCGGAATTTTTTTACCACAATGAAGAAATAACTAAATACGGGGAAAAAGCATAAATTTGGGCTGATAAGCTTCACCAAAATAGACACCTATTATCGACATTTAAAAATTGTAATTTTGTAAAAAAATAAGTGGATTAATAATATGCAAAAGACTGCTGGTAAATTGATTTAGTAATTGCTACAAAATATGTAGAACATTGAAAAAAGCTGCGAAAACGTAAATTACTACCACCTAAAAACCTGTTAAATTGTGATATAACATAAACAAGCACTTTTTGCGAGTAGAGCTAAAGTTTTTTCGATAGACTTCGTTGCAATATGCTTGCACTACTGGGGATATTTTTCTATATAAAACGCGGCATCAAAATTTTTTTAGAGCCAAGATTTATAATTTTGATATTAATTTCTAGCGGAAAGCTCTACAGTTCCTTGACAAGCCAATTGTATTTTAATATATTTCAGTATGAATATATAGATGCTGGACTTTAGCACTAGGTGCTAAAAGTTACATAATGTCTATAATGATCTTGTCTACACGCACAGCATGAAGCAGTTGTATGTAAACCGTAATGACATTGTCAACAGCACGGCACTGTTGCCGACGTCATTTGAAGTCAATCCACCCCCGATCTCACGCGCTGATAAACATTAAATGAACCATTGTTGCAACAGGTTTCCTTGCAATTGCAACACTCTGTTTTGACGGCCTTACAGACAAAATGTTCTATCCTGGATTGCCAGTTTGCACAGTATGCTAGCCGTATTTTACAATCGCATACACAATTACTGTACATTAGCTGCTGTTATTCCAGCTCAGTTTAATGCGTGAAGAATTACTATTATGCGTGTTGGTATAGCGTTGTAGCCGACATGATCACACAGCATGATCACACACACACACACACACACACACACACACACACACACACACACACACACACGCCCACACATTTAATGTTTTTTCTGACCTACCTAATGATACAGTGTAACTTAACACTGTAAAAACAGATACATGTTAATTGACGTTTTGCACTATAGTATATACGCGGCGTAAAAAAGTTGGCTTGAAGTAACATTCAATTTATGTACCATTCAGACTAACCCAGATACTTCATCTTGAAGAAAACTGGTACCTGTATTCTGTAGCAATGTAAATTTTACAATTCCAATCAGCTAATAATAGAAAGTGCTGTTAGGTTAAAAAGCCGAGACAAAAAGAAATCCAACGCAAACACTTCAAAAACATTCAATTAGGTACATTAGAGTAATGGCGTTACAATCCTGGTGTAAATTAATAAGCTGACTAGAATTTGAAAGCTGCTTACAACCAGTAAAACATACAGGCATGTTCCGCCAGTTATGAATTTGGATTAAAGATTAAAGAGAACGCTTTTTGGCATAAAGATTAACCTAAAAGATGCTTCCAGTATTTTCGTTTATCTGTCTATGGATTTGGCTGGATTTAGATCGAACGGTAATCCTAAGTTATTTAATACAGCTATTTTGTTAGGAGTAACCATCTAGAGTTTTCTAAAAACATTGGACAATTACGCACCACGTTGGTGTCGATTGTGACCTGTCACACCCTTGATTTCATATGTATCTTATTTCTTGACCCAAAATGCGCAAGTGTATATGAAAGAAAAATGTCTGTTTCAAAGCACAGAAGGACTGTGACGAATTTGCAAGATTTCAACGTCATGAACAGGTTCTTTAAGGGGGTAGTGTCGCGAAAGCAGTCGATTTTGCGCGACTATAAAACTTTTTTACTGAAAGATAGGTCATTGTTCTTTATATATTCTAAAAATATGTTTCAAAAAAGCAAATATTTTTGCCAAGTTTCAGAAAAATTGATGCACCATACAGTTAGCAGTGACGTCGCAAAGTCGGAAAAATGACGTTTTGAAAACCTATTCACATTCGATAATTTCGTCACAATTAAAAAACTTTTTGTTTAGATTCTTTACACAAAGTAAAAGCACATATGCTCTAGTTTATGTACACAAAATTTAGTGCAAATTGCTTGAGTCGTTGTGGAGTAATGCCTGTTTGAACTGTGAAACTGTGCGTAACCTGTAAGGTACTCACAGCAATAATGATAAATTGTAAAAAATTTAGACACTTATTTTGAAATCAAAATAAAAACGAAGCTTCATTTTTCATTTTTCTTATTTGTGGCAAAAAAAGGTGCGTCAAAACATTACATGTACTTCACAAGCTGGCCAATCTGATATCTGGCTTGATTTTTTGAACTTTTATGTCTCTATTGTGTGATGTCTGGCTCACATACGGTGATTGGTTAAAAATATTGGTAGATATTAGTCGTCTGGTGTCTGGCAGTATTTATTTGACACCATATGGAATTTCAGTAGTTTCTCAGTGAACGTACAATTTCAAATCAAAAAGTTCTCATTTTGCAGCCTATGAGCAAAACTGCTTTGGCGACACTACCACCTTAAAACACTGAATTTACCAGTTTTAGATGATCTGTTTTGTGAGTCATTGTTCCAGACAATTAGCGAAGCAGTTTAAACACCGTAAACATCGTTGATCACAATATAAATACAGCAACAATATGAGTCTTTTGAAAACTTCTTTATTAACTCATTTATTTGTTGACAGATTAATGCTTAAACTATATATACATTCAACTCTAACTTAAACAATTTGAAATAACTTTCCTCATACTTGGGAAAAACATTATGGTTGAGCACTTTCTCGCCGACTAGCAACCGCTTATTAATCTCAAGTGATTTTAATGGTGTTGTTTACACTGAAGCTTATGCATTATAATAAATGAAAAATCCAGCAGATACACCAACTAACATTGGGATTTAGGTTATTGCAACCTTGAAAATGCCAATCAAATCCTCATGACTATTTGTTATATACAGGACAACATATACAAACATACCATGTTAACTTAATAAACCTTTGCCACGTTTTCTTTTAGAATTTGTCCTATTTTTCAACAAATAACCTTGTCTGTCGTATTATCCAGACAAAAATAAATAAATAAATAACATAAAAGCAATAACATCTGGGCAAAAACGCTTTCCTAATAAAAAAATAAAATATCACCAACGGGTCTATGCTGCAGAGGCTGTAGGGGCCAAATAGAGGGCTGATTTAGACGCAATAAACTTGTTTTATAGCAACGAGACCGTTGGCTGCGGCGGTTGCGAACGAAGAAGGGAGAGAGGTTTGCGCCGCGGCAGGACCGATTGCGCTCGCCGCAAGTGTGGTGCTGACTAATGCTTGGCAAAAGTCAATGACCGATTATTAAAAAATTACTCATTCAGTCCAGCTAACAAAAACACTTCTTGGATAGAACTTGGTTGTGCAGTTGACAGTGCAATTAAATAGGATGAGTGTTTTTGGCTGTCAATGACATTAACAACGTTTTGTATCAAATATAAGCACATTTTTAAACAAGTAGGATTTTCATGCACACTTTTAGAGTAAGTTTACGCTTTTTGCACATACAAACTTTTACAAAGAGTTTAATTATGCCGCCAACAAACTCCAAAACACGTACAGTTATATCCAACAGTTTTAAACAAACTTCAATGTGAAAGCTAAGTAAAAATGCTTGCCTGTAATGCTCGTAACTTCTAACCTCCAGCTATATTGTTACAATATCTCAATTACAGGTTTTTTTTGATTTTTTATGATCTTTCCTCATTTTTGGGTCATTTTTTTTGATTTTTGGCAAATTGGCAGATGTGAAAAAGATATCTCATTCTCAGATTGTCAGCTCTGAGTGAAAAGTAAGTTTCTTGTAAGATTAGCATGCATTCTACATACTCATGACCTAGACCACAACTTAACGGACTAGTCAGTGCATGTTCGCTTTCAAAGCTCATGGACTGGCTCTCCCACGGATGCCGGGTGAAGAGGGTTTTTACAGCCCTAAACTCTTAAAGAGGTAAAGAAAAAAACATGCATTTTTGCATCAAAAAAAAATTTGCCTTAACTGTCAATCATGAAACATCTTTGTGAAAAACCAATGAATGCTGGTTTAAGGTTTGGTATTATATGTGCTGCTTTAAACACTAAAACAGACTCTAAACAAATAATTATGAACATTGTTGCCCATAAACAGAACCATAACACGGACTATGATGTCACCATCATGTAGGACCGAACCGACTTTTTGCTATAACTGAAACTGGTGAAACAAATATTAACTTATGTTATACTGCGGCCCCCGGTCTTATGTACTCCGCGTGAGCTGGCGGGCTAATTCTCAATGTCGTGACCGGTGCCTAACTGTGCCGGAGAGCGCGCAGTAATAACAACTTGACGCTAGAGCGTCGAAACTGCAGGTCTAGAAGTCGCTCAGTAACAGGTTCGGGAGCACTCTAAGTAATAACTCTACGGGCCCTAATAACGCGAACACAATGCTAAACACTGGATCAGTAAACGCGAACACGAATTAAAACTAAGGCTTTATTTACGAGCCTGGTTAGCAACAATTTAGACAATGGAACGAATTGTAAAATATAGTATCAAACGCACGGATAATAACAAACTAAACAGTAAATTTGGGTCTCCTAACTCAGGAGCGCCGGTCCACTAAACTCAGAATTTTTCCCTGCCGAAACCTGTAATCTTCCCCCGATAATTTAAACCCGACCGGCGTCCGCCATTCCCCTCAAGCCAACCGGCTAGCTTGCATTGCACACTCTTTTTAGCACTCATTCCAACTTCACATTTTAGACTCAAACTGGATTCCCCCTTTCAAAATATAATTCGAAACGTAATTAGAACACTTTTTAGACTGAATTTAAGTTCTTAAGGGGGCGCTCCGGGAATCAAGGATTTGGGCCGTATTAAAACAGCCAAAATGACCTATCATTCTTGAAGAAAAGTTACCCAAAATACTATTGCTGATGTTTTGACGTGCATATCTCCATAGCAAAAAATTTGGAAAAAATGGGACAATTTACTGATTTTATTCGACCTTTACACAAATTCAGCAAGTAAGCCAGTGCATCAACGCTTTTTGAGGTTTTGCAAACAGACGATACGTAGATTTCATTAGTCGTAATGAAAAATTAAAACAATTTTATTGCGTTCTGTGCAAAAAAATCGCACAAGAAACCATTTTCAGAAGCAGCAGACTCAATTATAGATAATTATATAATTATTAATACGTCAGACTAATACAATACTAATTCAATATAAAAAAATCAACAAAAAGGAACGCAAAAAGGGTAAACTTGACCGGGACCGAAAGGCTGAATCCTGGATGACCAGTGTATATAATCTGAAACACTAGAAATTTACGCGCAACGAAAAATTACAGCAATATTTATTCGTCTTATCCGAGTGGAAATTGCGAAGAAAGCATAGAAATAACTAATATGTAAAAATTATAAACGTATCTCGACAATCTAGATAGAAAAACTAAAGGTATATATGCAGGAATTTTGTGTTTTCAGCAATTTCTATACAAAGGCTATTCTGGCCTATATTTCGCCGAAAATATGGAAATTTTTCCAGAAAAATGGACTAGAGCAGGGGGGTAGGGTGTATTTGATTTTAAAATAGGGGGGTGATACCAAAAATTGCAATTCAAAACGAAAATTTCAAAAATTCAAAAATTATATACGTACGTGTTGCTCAAAATAGTGTCCTCCAACAGTGTAACTTGAAAAGTTTTCGGCGAAAAATCGGACTAAAGTCGGCCAAAATTTTTGCGAAAAATGTGTTTTCTAGGGTTTTCACTACCGTAGATTCCGATTCGGGCACTAGAATTTACTTTTAGTCACTAAATTTTGCATCAGACCCCACTTGGAAAATCACAGTTCAGGCTTAGGCTTAGGCTTAGGGGGGGGGGGAGAAATTCGTCTGAAAAATCTAAATTCCGAGGCTAGGAGCAGTCAAAACTTGCTCCCCTTCTTACACTCTACTTCCCTGACAAAATTTCGTAAAAATTCCGTTAAAATCCACAAAAATCAAATAACACTAAAAATATATAAAATAAAGAAACTTACAGTTCCATTGTGTACTCCACTGAAATTTTCCCCAAATTTACCCAAATTTTCACAGAAAAACCAGTATTTATACTTATGCAGAGGGGGGGGGGTGTGATATTTGTGCAGTTGGTTCCACTCACCGGATTTTTAACCGGCAACAAACACAAAATTCAGTAAATTTTAAGCAAAAGTTTTCAAAATTTGGGCACACGTCGAGGCGTCTTAGGTGCTCCAAAGCCTAGTTCACGGTCGCCACTTTGTTATACCGCGGCCCCCGGTCTTATGTCATCCGCGTGAGCTGGCGGGCTATCTCAATATCCGTGACCGGTGCCTAACTGTGCCGGAAGGCGCGCAGTAATAACAACTTGACGCTGAGAGCGTCGAATCTACACGTCTAGAACTCACTCAATACTCAGGTTCGGGAGCACTCCAAGGTATCACTCTACGGGCCCTAGTAACGCGAACGCAAGACCAAATATTAAACCAGTACACGCAAATACAGAACTAAAACTAAGGCTTTATTGACGAGCCCGAATATTACAGAATTTACACTGGTGAACCAATTGTGCAATACAACGAAAATGCAATAACAGCAATAACTAAACGGTAAATTTAGTCCCACAGCTAGGGGGAGTCGGTTATCTATAAGCCCCAATTATTTCATGCTGAAAACTATAATTCGTCCCCGATAATGTAACCCGACCGACTCTCCTGAAATTTCCCCTCAAGCCAACCAACTAGCTTGCATCGCACGTTCTTTTGTACTAATTCCAACTTCACATTTTAGCCTCAAATTAAATGTCCCTTTTTAGAATGCAACTCAAAACATAGTCGGAAGGCGATTATAATACGTTTTAGACTAAATTTAGATTCATAGATTATCACCAAAATATATGTGATTCAAACTCAATTGCGCGCTGGTTACTATGGCAACCAAACGTGAATACAGACTCAATGCCAAACGGACCATAAAATGGCTAGGTCAACAAGGGTGGGACCCTGTATTTACAACATTTTGTATCCAAATCCGACATAAATGTTGAAAACCAAAATAATGTTCAACTAGAGAAGCACATAAGCTACGTTTTGGTATATAAATTGTGACTATACGCAAAGTATAAGCAGAGTTATCGTTTGCCGAAAATTCACTCACGTTTGGTGCTCTGGGAGTCACGTGACATGATCACGTGATTTGAAATTTTGCCTCCAGTGTTCTTTTGTGCCACAGTACATATATGTATAGTAAAGTTTGACATTTGCCATTTTTTTGCCAATTTTCGATGTAACCCCAGATTCCCGGAGCGCCCCCTTAAATTATCACTAAAATACGTGCGAATTAGGCTCAATTGTGCCCTCGTTACTATGGCAACCAAACATGACTACGAACTCAATGCCGAACGGAAAGCCAAAAGGGCTAGGTCAAGGAGGGTAGGGCCCTGCATTTACAACACTTAAAATTAAACATGCTACTTATGTACAAAGTTTAATTGAAAATTTAACTTTTATAATTAAACTAAATTATTAATTAAAAAATAAAACCTTAATTCAAATAAAACTATTTAAACAAAAATGGACACTCGAGCGAGCACTCAATAGAGGCTTGTTAGCTATTTTACTTCACAAGGACTTGAAGAATGCCGCTTTATAAAAATGGGGGTCTAGGTTCACATTCTAAACTCGTAAAGTTTTATTATTATTTAGTTCTCGAACGTCTCGCCATGTCAAGACAACAACGGGTTTATTATTGGAAGAAAGACATCATTCACCCCTTGGGTCATTCTTCATCAGAATAATCCAAGGAGAATTTGAACCATCTCCATCAGGATCTGCAGACCAGTAGTCAGTGCCCTACCATTTGAGCTAACTGGACCAATGCTGAGTTTTTGTAAACTCCTTTAAGTACTCTAACTGACCCATCTTACTTCACAGTTACTAATACAATGCTGTTTTTGACAATGAAGGGGGCTAGGTTTACACTAACTCGCAACGTATTAATTATTTTATTTAATTTATTATTAATTGATTAGTTATCGAATCTAATATCGAAACGTTTACGACGTTTTAATTTGTTAAAAAAATTATTTATAATAGAATACGGAACTATTAGAAAATTATTAGTGAAATTGTAACGAAAAACTATAATGAAATGTTCTGTTGTTCTAAACAAGAATGTGACTAGTCGGTGTTACGAATTTCATGGTATGATATATCTCGAGTAAAGTCGGTCTTTGGTTAATCTGTTGTCTCTATAAGACATTTTTGGGTGCTCTGCTTTCGTTACATTTTGGTAGCAGAGCGTGGTTCGCTGATCTGCTGTTACCATTTGCGATTTGCCTTCGCTCGCTTCTATCTCCCTCATTTTGCCACCCTCGCTTTGCCGCTCAGTGACCACGGATGGCTGCCTCCAGTTCTCCTAAAGCTAAAAAGCAGTCTACGTCTGCAGCTTCCACTGCGCCCCAAGAGAGTCAGGTCGGCTATTAAGTTTTGCACTTGCGTACTGCAAACTGACAACTTTTTACATATACTAATGTGTGTAATTGTATAATTATGGTCACCTGCTGTAGTTAAGTAATAGTTATGCCTAAGAAAACAGCGAGAATGCGTCGAGTCTCGGCATCTCCTTTGCGATCGTCGACTTCTGCACAAGTAGATCCAAACGTTCATGCGTTGTTAGCTAATGAAAAGAAAAGAAACCAGCTGCGCACTCCAACAGAAAACGTGCGCAGTTGGTTTGATGATTTCCTCGACTGCTGCGAAGCTAACGGGTGGGACGAAAACCGCAAGAGGGCTATGCTGAAGGCGCACTGCAAAAATTATGCTAAGAGTTTTTTCAAAAGTCTTCCCCCCGAACAGAAGCTCTTGCCGGTGGCAGAGTTACGGAATGTATTTGTGCAGGAGTTCGGTCTGCAAAGAGAGGCTGAACTGGCGTGGAACAGGTTGCACTACAAAATTCAGAAAAAGCACGAGTCAATTGATCACTTTGCTCGTGAAATTTGCAAGCTGGTGGATAAAATCCATCCTGAAGCCAAAGAGGAAGCTGAACGGGTTAAGCTTTGGCAATTCACTCGTAACTGCAAACCAAAAATTTCAAAAGTGTTGCGCATGCGTGATCCTCAAAATTTTAATGAGGCTGTTCAAATTGCGAAATGTGAAGAAAGTTATAAGTATAGAAGTCGATCGCGCAGTGACAACACAAGCGATATAGCAGTTTCCTCTTCGGCTTCTTCTTCCCCAAAAACTGAACGAAAACGAACCAATCAGCGAAAAGAAAAGCAAACAAACCCTGTTTTAGCTGTAAATGCACAGGAAAATACAACGCGTTTGGGTGAACTCGAAAAGTCTATTAAAGTTTTGAGTGAACAAGTGGCTTCGATTACTGAGTTAGTAAAAACTTGCCAAATTTGTCAAAAAAGTAATCACTCAGCAGTAAATTGTTTTTTTCGGTATAAAGGGGAACAAAATCGCGATCCAGATGGTCGTGGCCGCGGGCAAAGATGGGGTAACACGCGCAATATGCAAAGTTCGCGCACCCTTGGGCCAGCGCCAAGAGCGTTTCGACCTGCGGAAAACCAGTAAACGTCGCTAAAGTGGGGACTACAGCGGCGCAAGTATCTAGCATGTCCCCATTAATTCTTCAGGTTTGTACCGAAACCAATAGTCATTTTCATATACCGCTAACTTTGGGTGATACTAAAAATTTCGTAGAAGCTGTAATAGACGAAACTTTGAAATCAAACAGAAATGATAATGTTCAATTAGTGTCGTTTACAGGTGATGTATTGCAGAACTTAGGCAAAACTGATTGCAGAGTCGAACTGTGTGGTCGCACTTGCTCTCATGTTTTTTATGTTGTAAAAAATGCTCCGTTTCCCTGTCTTCTTGGAATTGATTTTTTAGCTCAATGTACAATTGATCTACCAAACCGGACCTTGACCTATGGGAGTAATTGCGCACGCATATACCAAAAGCAATCTAACCGTAGCACCTTAAGTGTAAATTTGTTGCGCACAGTTCGTATACCTGCAAACTGTGTCACCAAAGTGCAAAGCAGCCTAAATGGTGTATTGCTGGATCCAAACCCTACGGTTTTTTTTGAGCCAAAAGATAACTGCAAGTCGGACTTAATGCCATTACCTGGAATGTTGAGCATTTCGCGCATTGATCCACAAATAATAGATATTGAAATAGCAAATCCCACTAATGCACCAATTATGCTGTACAAGGGTACCACGGTTGGCAAAGTATCTTCGGCAGCCGAGGTCTCTGTGCAAGCTCTACCTGAGATTAATGTGGCTTCGGTACAAACCTATACGCCAACGTCGGCGGAGTCTGAGGGACTGCCGATTGGTTTAAATTTATCAAACTGCGCATTGACTCGCCACCAATTTAAGCGACTTAAACGACTTATTTTGCAATATTCAACTGTTTTTTCAAAAGGGAATACTGACATAGGACGTACAAATATTGGCACCCACAAGATTGATGCACAAGGAAAAGAGCCCATTCAGCAAAGACCTTATAGGGAACCCTTTGTGCGGCAGCAGGTCATATTAGCTCATGTAGAAAATATGCTTAAGGATGGGGTTATCCGGGAATCAAACAGTCCGTGGGCAAGCCCGGTAGTTATTGTTAAGAAAAAGGATGGAAGCGATCGTTTTTGTATTGACTACCGAAAACTTAATGCTATTACCCGCAAGGACAGCTATCCTCTCCCACGCATAGATGAAATGTTGGATAGGTTAGGGGGGGCAAAGTATTTTTCTAGTTTTGATTGTGCTAGTGGTTACTGGCAAATACCGATGGAAGAGAGCGACAAAGAGAAAACAGCTTTTGCTACTTCGCATGGCTTATTTGAGTTCAACGTCATGCCTTTTGGCCTCACCAATGCACCAGCAACGTATCAAAGAATAATGAACCAAACCTTCCAAGGCATACGCAACCAATTTTGTATGGTGTATTTAGACGATATCATAATATATTCTCGGACTTTTGAGGATCACCTCAGACATATCGACGAAGTGCTTTTGAGACTTAAGGCTGTCAATATTAAACTGAAAGGCAAAAAATGTCACTTCTGCCGAAATGAGCTCCCTTATTTAGGTCACATAGTTACTAAAGACGGCATTTCCCCTGATCCACAAAAGATAGAGGCCATTAAGCTCATAAGTCCTCCTAGCAATGTAACTGAAGTGAAAAGTTTTCTGGGCCTAACTGGTTATTATCGACAATTTGTGCCAAATTATTCCAGTATAGCCACCCCTTTGTACGAATTGACTAAGAAAAATGTGACCTTTGATTGGTCGGAGCGATGTCAGCGTGCTATGGATACACTTAAGAACGCACTTGTGTCTTCCCCCATACTGTCATTGCCTGATTTTAATGAGAAATTTGTTATTTGTACGGACGCTTCTGGAAGTGGCTTAGGTTGTGTTCTGATGCAGGTCGTTGACGGAAAGGAACGAACAGTTGCCTTCGCATCACGTCAGTTGTCCAAGGCTGAAAAAAATTACTCTACTATAGAAAAAGAATGTTTAGGTTTAGTTTGGGCGATAAAAACTTTCCGCACATATGTCTATGGTACTCACTTTACTGTACTCACCGATCATAATCCGCTTGTCTGGTTAAACAAATCTCGCAACCTATCTGATAGGTTAATGCGATGGTCCCTACTTTTGCAGCCATATGACTTTGAGGTGCAGTATAGATCAGGATCTATGAATGCAAATGCAGATGGGTTGTCACGTATGCCGATTGCTACTGTTTCTCAGCAATCGACGTCCACGAATATTGGCTTCCAGAGCTTTATTTTTCTGGTCGTCGGTCTGATATGTCAATTATTTTCCTTCGTCTGGAGACAGACTGAGCAGTCCCCAGAAGCTATCTTATGCAAGGAGCCGGTTGTTGGTAATAACGTCTGTTCCATTGCACATGACTGCATGGACTGTGTGAAATTCTCCGATGTCGTGAAGCATCAGAAATCCGATTCAACTTGCATACAGATACGCAAAGCTTTGCAGAATCCAGGTATAAAACTAGGCCTTCATGTAGACGTGTCACGGTTCGCTAAAATTAACGGTGCCTTGTATATACGCTCTCATCAGGGTGCTAGAAGTCGCTTAGTCATTCCCGAAGCACTAAAACTTGTCATTTTGCAGCAGCATCATGATTCTCCCTTAGCTGGTCATTTAGGCTTTAGAAAGACGTATAGCTGCATAGTATCACGGTATTGGTGGCCAAGAATGGCCAATGATATAAAATTTTGGTGCAATAGCTGCCAAAGGTGTCAACTGTACAAAACTTCGTCACAACCTAAATCCCCGCTTTCTCCGATCGCGGTTGAAGGGCCCTGCGACGTTGTTTCAGTTGACATTGTTGGACCTTTGCCAATAACAAAAAGAAAAAACCAATACCTGATCGTATTCACAGACCATTTTACTAAGTGGCCAGAAGCTTTTCCAGTGCGCTCAGCAGAGTCGCACGTTGTAGCTTAGAAGATTATTGGTGAAATAGTCTGTCGGCATGGCTGTCCTCGTGTGCTACTGAGTGATTTAGGAACTAGTTTTACGTCTGCATTAATTAAAGAAACCTGTCGTTATCTAGGCTGTAAGAAACTGTTCACTACCGCCTACCATCCGCAGGCAAATGGTCATACTGAGCGTTTCAACCGCACTATTGTACAAAGTCTTGCTACTTACGCTTCCAAAAATCGTAAAAATTTTGACGAATATGTGTCGTATGCCTTGTTTGCATACCGCACAAGTGTCCATGCATCCTCAGGATTTACGCCCTTTCAGCTGATGTATGGTCGCTGCGCAAAGCATCCGATCGACACAAATCTATCTAGCCCCTCGAAAATCAACACGGATTCTGCTGATTACCTCCTCAACTT
>JASANF010007297.1:0-26127 GCA_030248245.1 Trissonchulus sp. WLG1_4 | reverse complement strand
AAAATTTGAAGTTAAAATTTTTAATTCAATAAAATTGATTTTTCCGCCTAATTATAGAAAACCTAATGTATTAAATTTCATTCGATAGCCCATTCCATTCTGCGTCTAACGATATATACAACATCACTATAACATGTACCTGTCAAAAATTATCGAATTTTTTTTAGTTTTGATTTTTCTATTGAAAAAACGCTCATTTTTGGCCCGTTTTATTTGCTGTAAACTCAACAAATACTCAACCAACTCTGATAAATTTTGGATGAATAGACGCGTTGTGACCTCGCACAGTCTGTGAAAGTAATAAAATTTCAAAATTTGATACTAAATTTTTAAATATTTGTCAGGTTTACAGTCATTTTTTAGCAATTTTTGTTCAAGGTTAGTTAAAATAATTGTTACCACAATAAAGTTCAGTTCTTTGGCTTTCATTTGATACCAAAAACATGCGCTTTTGATTGGATTGAGCAAAGTTATGCAGAAAAAAGATATAGCTGTTTTCATTACTTGTCAAAAATTAGTGCTTGATGAGCATGCAAGTGCATGCGTTCAAACATTCTACACGCTGATATGCGTGTATAAATTTTTGTTGGGCGCACACATAGACTGTGAGTAATGACCGTATTTTTTGCATAACTTTTCTCAATCCAATCAAAAGCACATGTTTTTGGTATCAAATGAAAGCCAAAGAACTGAACTTTATTGTGGTAACAATTATTTTAACTAATCTTGCACAAAAATTGCTGAAAAATGACTGTAAACCTGACAAATATTGAAAAATTTAGTATCAAATTTTGAAATTTATTACTTTCACAGACTGTGCGAGGTCACAACGCGTCTATTCATCCAAAATTTATCAGATTTGGTTGAGCATTCCCTGCCGAGTTATACCAATAAAACGGGCCAAAAATCACGTTTTTTAATAGAAAAATCAAAACGAAAATAATTCGATAATTTTTGACAGGTACATGCTATAGTGATGTTGTATATATCGTTAGACGCAGAATGGAATAGGCTATCGAATGATATATAATACATTAGGTTTCATATAATTAGGCGGAAAAAAATCGATTTTATTTGAATTAAAATTTTCAACTTCAAATTTTCCGAAATAATTTAACTTCATTAAAATTTCCATCAAAAATGCTTTCGAATGATATATACATTATGGGGGTTGAAATCTCAAACGATGAAGCTGCTATGAAGCAGTTAGTTTGTACATACACTTTTTGGTCAGACTATAGTGAGAGAGTGAAACAGGGTTGTGTATTCCTGGTAATTGGTATACGTGATCTTCAGTAATTAGTCTTCGCACAGAATTCTTTGGGGTTTCTTCCGTATTACCTATGTGCTCGTGTCTCGTATGTAGTATCGACCAGTGTGTATTTTAGCGTTGTCGAGTCATTCCCTCCACAAGGTAACATGTTCAACTTCATTCCCGAATTTTCCATGACTTGCCCAAAGCTGAGAAGATGCCGTACAATCAGCTGGGCCAAACTGATTTGCATATTTCCAAATTGTCTTTGGGCGCTGGTCCGTTTGGTAATGTTTACGGACAAGTCAACGAAGACATTTTGAGAGAGGTCATAGAGTATGCGCTTAGGTCAGGGGTCAACGATATTGACACGGCTTACTGGTATAAACAAGGCGTTTCAGAAACGGTCTTGGGAAAGTCCCTGGTGCACGATTCCAAGAAATGCTTGAATCATTGGAACTACGGTGGGACGTTATGAGAAAGATTATGAGAAGATGTTTGATTTCCGGTAGGTATGGCGCCTTTGTCACGAGTTAATGTTTTCAAGACTCAGTGTCGCTGTTTTTTGTCTTTGTATATTGAATGCGTGTGCGCTTGAGTTTTTTACGTCTTCCGACCCTTTTGTATCATACTTATTTTCTTAATCTGACATTCCTACGTCAGTCGGAGTTATTGAATTTCTAGCGTTAAAATCTCACTGTTGATCTATAGCAGCAGCTTGGCGCCTTGGCGGAACTCCCAGTAACACACGATCCAGTAGGCAGTAGATCTGCCGCACAATGCAAAGTATGCAGCTCCTAGGCAAAATTGAACCGCCAACACAATGCAAGTAAATCCGCACCGGTGTTCAGCAGAGCTGCTCTGCGTATTTGGTGCACAAAGCGCTGCTATTGAGCTAACCGGGCGTTGCAAATAATGCAATTTTTCAAGTCAAGATGCAAAACGGAATAGCTTTTAAACATCTACATATTTTTTGTGTTGCATATTGTTTTTTTGTTTTCAGTGCTGAAAAGGTGCTCAGTTCAGTGGACCAAAGTTTGGAACGGCTGCAACTACCATATGTAGATCTAATCCCAATTCATGATGTTGAGTTTGCGCCATCTGAAGATATTCTTCTCAGTGAAACCTTACCTGCGCTGCAACAAGTCGTGGCTCGCGGCAAAGCGCGCTACATCGGTGTCACAGGGTATCCCGCGTCCGCCCCTAAGAGTTTGGTGCAAAAATCGAGCGTGAAAATCGACGCCATTCTAAGCTACTGCCGCGCAAGTATCATCGATCGAACTTTAGATGATTACCTGCCATTTTTTCAAGAGAAAGGTAGTAGTATCTTATGTAGTATCTTATCTTTGATATCGTATCGTTGATAGTTTGATGTCTTATCGTTGATATCTTGTCAAGCGATGCGGGTCCGATTATTGGCGGATAAGATCGGATCGAATTGGATCAAGTTTAATTTTGGTACTCAACTTTGGTATTGGATTTGGCAAGTGAGTGCATTGGTACCAAAATTATGCCGTTCAGAAACGTGCAAAATCCGGACTGGGCCGGAGTAACGAAAAAGACGCCTTAGAATACCGTTACACAAAACTGAGAAATTATGTCATTGAAATGTGTGGCACAAAGCTTATATACATAGAGTTGGTGGCCGGCCGCGTAAGCCGCCGGCCGTGTCCGGCCGGCCGAAAATTCCGGCCGGTCACAAACACTATAATACATCTAATATTTGTACATAATCGTCCGTAATTAGCAGAGATGCACAGGGGAATCGGCGAGGGGGGGTGCCCGACCCCTGGCGGAAAGGGGGGGGGTGGTCCCGAGTTTTGGCCATTTTTCGGCGATAGCCAAAAATTTTCCACAATTTTTCGATTTTCACCTCATTTTTTTGGGGGTAAGTTTTTGGCTGTAGGCGAAAAATTTTTCAATTTTTTACGCATTTTGGACACTTTTTTGGCCATCAGAGAGGGGATAGGGGGTCGAGGGGGGGGGGGTTGCCCGGACGTCGAGGGGAGGGGGGGGTGATACTCCCCGGTCCCCCTATGTGCATCTATGGTGAAGAAGTACCCCTAGTCCCCTACCCAAACACCCAAACGAGTACCTACCAAAACGAGTAAGTACCAAATGGGTATCCGCATCAGCCATGGGTACCTGCAATCTGCAATAGGGGTACTCAACTCAGTTGGGTCCCTCTTTGGTCGCTATTATGCTCAACTCATCTACCGCGTTGCCAAGCTGGCCAATGCAAAGAGTTTCATATTGTACTCTTCCAATAAGGCGGGGCTTGTCCCGACTTGTCGGGGACTTGAGCGGACAAAAACGCAAAAAATTCAAATTTTTGCCAAAAAGGGGAAATTTTCTGCAAAATCAGGCTAATTTTGGAAATTTTTTCCCTTTTTGCTCATTTTTGAAGCATTTTACGGCTATCTGGGACAGGTTTTGAGTGTTCGGACACTTTTTTTCAGCATCAAGAGGGGGGCTTGTCCCGATGGGTCAAATCTGAGGGGGGGCTTGTCCCGGAATCTCAAATCTGGGGGGGGCTTGCCCCCTTCCAGACCCCCCCCCCATGTACATCTGTGGATCCGATATTGTAAACGTTTGGTGTATTTTTGTGACTTGGGATGCATGGGCGTGATTGACAAAGCTGGGTTAACTTCGATTCGATCTAAGTCGAACACCTGACTGTGCGAAATATGATAACGTTGAGGTCACCACGCTCTTCATTCGAAAAGAACGTTTTAGATCGAGTCTAAGGCTTCGTACACCTTTTGTGAATCTCAAACATTGCGTAATTTTAATTATATTCAAATTCATACACGAAGCGCTCAAGTATTTCGGTTTGCTTTAAGCTTTCTGGCGAAAATGCCGTATATTTTAGATTAAAAATCGAGAAGTGGCCAGGAATCAGATGAACATGCTGCGAAACTCAAGTCTGAAGTGCGCAAGCGACGCATGAAAACTCTGCCAGATCTCATACGCTCCATCAATTCGTACGGTTCTATTTAGTTTCTCTTTTAGAATATGGCCTTAGATAGTTATACGTTATGTAACGTTTAGTCATAATTATGTTTTGCAATATTGTCGTGCGCAAAGCTACTTCAACTAACTAATAACTAACTAACTAATTACTAACTAAAACCAACTAACTACCAACTGTAGTATATTTTATTGTCTATCAATTTTTAGCGCAGGAAGCGCTATCGTTAAATCGTTGAAGTATAATTATTATTATACACCTCTACTCTTTCATGTTACTGATGTACTGAACATATTTGAATTCGTGTGGTAGTTTTCAATACAACAATTATACATATTGGGTGAGATTCACAGAAGGTGTTTAACTTAAACCCAGTTTAAGTCGGACATGTGATCGCATGAGTTACACATAGAATTTTTCATATTTATACGATGTTCTATTCTCTTCGAAACCAACGTTTTAGATCGAGTCCAAAGTCTAGCACCTTTTCTGAATTCCACCTATCATTTTTGTACGCGGAATTCAGCCCGGTGGGCTTGTCCGTAATCTCGTAATAGCTTACGCATGCACAGATGTTTTTTCCAGCTTTACTACCGGGCAGTTTCATTTTGAAAAATTTGCTATTTTTTCTTCATACTCATTTTTAGGTATTTTGCGTGTGTTAGACCAAGTATTGAAGGGAAATGACATCTTCGCTTTGCGGCAATTGGGGGTCAAGGGGTTTGTGCGGCTATCTGAGATGTAGGGGGCTTGCTCTCAATACCGTCAATTGACGTTGTCTAACTTGAGTAGTATTCTTGTTTTAGCCTATTCCTGAATCGTTCCTTCAAGCCCCTGTCTGTCACTGAGCAGAAGTAACTGAACGAAAAGCAGCGCTACATAAGTATTGCTCATACGGTCCCTCCATCAATTAGAATAATTTTCAAAATATTTTTTAAATTTTTGTTCGTGTTCTGTAGCCCGTTTCAATAAACTCACAGGACCACAAATTTGAGGGCCTGTGAGCCTGTGCCTGTGAGTTCTGTTTCAATATCTCACAGGCCACAGGCCACAGGCACAGGTGGTTTTTTGAACAGCCAGAAATCGCACACAGGCCATTCGCTTTCAATAAAATTTGTGCCTGTGAGATTGTGTCACAATTGTGGAAAATTCTCGCAGGCCGATTGGTGGCCTGTGAGAACTATGATAATGATATTTGCATTAGCATTTGGATTAATTTAACATTGGTTTTAGAATCCGCTTAATTTTTTGTGTATCTGTCAAGGTTATCAGAGGTTATTTCTACGAAATATAGTGGCTTTATAAAATTTTCACAAACTTCATAATTTTAAGTCATAACTTTAAAGCATTTCTTCAAAAAAGATGAGCAAGTTTAACACTAAAATGGGGAAAACTATTAATAAAATCTAAAATTAGTAACATTTTTAATAGACGAAAAAATTTTCATTGCATATAAAGGCATATACCTGCCAAGCTGGAAACTGGCAGCGTAACTGAGTGTGTGTGTGCAGGCAAGCCGTGCATGCGGTCACATTGCTTGTGTCACAAACGAGCGTCTGCCTGTGGACTTGTAGCCTGTGCCTGTGGCCTGTGAGCAGTCACAGTTGTAGCTGAAAACATATTGAAATGGAATTCACAGGCACCTGTTGCCACAGGCCACAGGCCCAAAAAATTTGTGCCTGTGAATTTATTGAAACGGGCTGCTGGTCGACGATATAAAACATAGCGCATAGGTATAGCAAAACGATAGCGCATCAAAGTGCTATAAGCGTTATTTTTTTCG
Organism: Trissonchulus sp. WLG1_4; assembly: GCA_030248245.1. NCBI lineage: Eukaryota > Metazoa > Nematoda > Enoplea > Enoplida > Ironidae > Trissonchulus > Trissonchulus sp. WLG1_4. The sequence continues at coordinate 20,121 of JASANF010007297.1, read as the reverse complement.
TAGGCTAAAACAATCAGCCAACAGCCTAAAGCCACTTAAGGGGGTAGTGTCGCGAAAGCAGTCGATTTTGCGCGACTATAAAACTTTTTCAGTGAAAGATAGGTCATTGTTCTTTATATATAGTAGAGGAGCGTAATGTGAACCACCTACTTTTTTGGCTTTTCAACGGTCAGGCTTGAGCTCACTTTTCTCAAGTTGAACTAAAGTATTTAGCACAAAACTTTGTCAGCGTTTAAACTAACTATTCAATGAGCTCTGTGGTAAAAATCATGATTCAACGTTTACTATTTGCAAAGTTACAACAAAAAATATAATTGAAATCTTCTTCTGGTTCACATTTGGGAGCGGGTCTTAAAGTGAACTGTTGGGGTCACTTGGTTGAACCAGTGCCAATTTACGCCCATCATATTGAGGCAAGTTATAATAATTACAATTCAAGAAGTTACCCTCCATATACATCTGCTCTCATGCACGGCTTGCAAAGTTTCATGCGGATCGGCTTTCACAACTGACAGTAACCTTGAAAAAATGAAGACTATAGCCTAGCCCTATTTCAGAAACCTGATGTTTGCCCACGCATACGTTTTTTCAAAAAAAAACTAATTAGTACAAATATCTTTTGAGAAAAGTTTCAGAAGTCAAAAAGTAGTTAATAAAAAATAGGTTCAAAAAATAGTGCATTTTCCAATGTTGCTCAACGTGTTTTGGAATTTTTTTGGAAAGGTTTGCCTACACATACGACTTTTTAAAAAGTTGCAGCTAGCAATTCGCTGCATAAAATTGTTTTAAAAAGTACTAAAAGCCATGTAGAAGTTTTTGGTATATCGATTTAAAGATTTTTTCACATTGAAAAAATGGTTGAAATTTCAAATTGACCAAAATTTGACGTTATGGACCTCAAATGGAAGCTAGTCTTGTTTATTTGCTATGGGAACCCTTTTCAAAAAGTAACAAATATAATTTATTACGTTTTCGGAAATGATTTGCTGATTTTTCCACATTAAAATTCAGGTCATAAAGATATGTTTAACAAATCTACACGTTATGGTTATCAAATGAAACCTAATTCACTGATGAACAAACTTTCTTGAAGACCGAAGGCCTAAAAACATGTCTGAAAAGTTTTACTGCCCAAATTCAGTTATTCGGAGCGCTACCTAAAGATTGGAACAAGGTTAAATAATTTTGTGTCTGCGCTCACATACGATATCACATTAGGCGACAGAAAACAGTACAAAAGCGATTACATCAATCAGGTAGTCCTCTGTATGACTTATATCTTTAAAACTTATGCTAATTTGTCAATTATAAAGTCTAAAGAGGGTCAAAAACATATGTAAAATATAAATATGGAAACAATTTAGTACGTAAATCATCAATAAAAAAGTGGAACCGAATTTGGAACCGGTAACCGGCAAATTTCTAGAACCGGAACCGGTACCCTGGAACCGGAACCGGTAAAGTGGAACCGGTCCCATCTCTAGTCTAAACTAGGCATGGGCACGTTTAAACGGTTTGAACCAAAAACGCGGTTTTCTAACCGTTTAACGTTTAGTCCCTTTAAACCTGATTAAACGTTTAAACTATTAAATGTATAATCGTTTAAGGTGGTAGTTGCGTTTTCGAGGTTTTTATGATTTCTATGTAAACTTTGCGCCACCAGTACTCAAGTTAGAAGCGACGCTTGAGCATAAATTTTTGGGACAGTATTGTAAAGGTCAAAATCCCCAGGCATGTCTCTCACTTTTTTGAAATTTCACCTGTGGACATTTTCAGAGGGTTTTAATTACAAGAAAATATCTTAAATTTTCGGTGCGTTTGGTTTTCAGCTATTTTCTCAGTAAATTGACTAGTTATTAAAAAAGTGGGGGACATGCCTGGGGATTTTAAACATGTTAAAAACCTTACCAACTTTCAGCCCCAACAGATGATCGTATGATTCAGAGCTGTGGCGCAAACTTTTTGTAAAAAATTTTAATATTTTGGAAAGGACCTTTCTTTAGTCGCTTATACTGGAAAGAAAATCACAGGTTGAATTTCAAGGCATGGCATACATTTAGGAAAGATATTGTTCTACCTAATGCAAAAGACCGCTTGTGATTTGAATTTGTAAACGCTGAGCTATGGCTTTTTAAAAAAACACCTAAAAACGCAATTACCCCCTTAAACGATTACTTGTTCAACTGTTTAAACGCTCAACTTGTTTGACCGTTTAAACGCACTTAAACGCTCACTTGTTTAGCCGCTTAAACATTCACTTGTTTAACCGTTTAAACGCGGTTAAACGTTCAAACGCGTTTACGTTTAAACGGTCAAAAAACGTTTACAACCGAACAACGCGTTTTCTCATCTGCAACCGCGAGCGTTTAAACGTTTACAAATTTTTGTAAACGTGCCCATGCCTACTCTAAACTGCAGAACACAAAGCTGTTATGCCTGAAGTCGATCTAAACTATAAACCTGCATATAAATCAACCAAGAACAGTTCCGATCCTAATCTCGACCTGGAAACTACGATACTCATACTAATCACATCAGGTATTAAACATTTATTGGAATCTATGAAACAGGTTACTACAAAACAAATACCTACTGTACACTTTGAGCCGTTGTCCACAAGCTTTCAAAAACCACCTTAGTATACTGGAAAATTCCTATCTAAATGTTCTATATAGCCGCATGCTAATTTGCACAAGACGTCACAACTTCTGAATAAATACCATCTTAATTACTCATGCCAGTTTTACCGAAAGAACAAGAAAATAACAACAAATTACTATCAACTCAGCTCAACTTTACCAGTCTTACAATTGTAACAGTTGAGTACAAAATCTGATGATTTGTTACGAATTCATCACAGAAATTTCTTACGAATCACCTGATTTTGCACTTACCATTGTTACAACTGTAAGACTTGTAAATTTGAGCAACAGGTCCCAGCTCGCAGCAATTTCTATACAAATTACAAATACAAGCTACACCAAAACTGACGATAAATAAGTATAATCAACAATTAATACGCATAAATAAATATATAATATAATCACAAGTGACTAGTATTCGCCAGCGGGCACTGTTTCTTCCAGTTTTCGGACAAACTTGACACGAATCTCTGTGGTGGGATCTCCCTTCAGTTGATCTTGCACGAACCAACAGTGCACCTCCAAATAAATCTAAAAACAAAACAGACTGCATATTTTATGATGTATTAAGATTATATACCAAATTTTCACAAAAAACAATTTTTATATACCAACACAAAAAAACGCAAATATTTTTCATGGCATACAGCTATTGGTTTTATAGAGTTGTATTAAATCGTTCAAAGAGACAAATCCATAAAGTAAACAACCACACACACCGACATGCAAATGCAATAGCTGAAAACTTTAGGCTTGTCCTTGTCCAACCACACTGTCTCCAAAACCTCGTAAATTTTTATCCGTGCTTGTTTACTTATTTATGTAATTGAACCCCTTTTATGTAAGAAAATTGGCCAGATATTATCATCAGCGATTCGGACCCAGATGGCCTAAATCAAGTATATACGGCACGACACTATATAAATAAGACTATATATATATATTATATATATATATATCATATATAAATATATATATATATATATATATATATATATATATATATATATATATATATAAATACCATTTCAAGAGCGCCTCGTATAACGCCACAGATCATTTGCGAATAATTCAGATTTCTATGATCATGATTCTGTGGGAATTCCACAAAATCTGCCAAAGGGTTGTTGTCCAGAATGACTGAGAATTCATCCGCAGCTGGTGACCAACCACTCACACTAGGTGTCACGCCGAGATAAGTGCGAAAGCCTTGCTACAATTTAAACATACTTTAGTTGAGTATTTAGCATACTAATTACGTTACAGCTATTAATGTCGAAAGGCCATCTTTAACTACTTTTGAGCCAAACATAAAGCAACAATGCAGTGTTCGGCATACTATGATTTATTTCTAACATACAGCTAGATCTAGAGGCAGCTATAATACATGTATGAGGGGTGAGATTGGGGGACTCCCCTCCCAAAATCTAGGACCCGGGGGGGAGGGTCCCCAAAATTTGGGCAAAATTTAGAAAAAAAGGCAGTTTTTTTAGAAAATTTTGCAAAATTTAGGGTATTTTTGGTCAATTTGGGGGGGAGGGTCCCCAAAATTTGGCCGGGGGGGCCCCCAAAATTTTGACCAAGTTACATGTATGGCAGCTATGATAATAATAATAATCATAACTGTATATTGCACTAACATGATCTTTCTAAACATGCTGAGTTAATAGTTTTTTCTGCTTTTAGGCCAGCTTCCAGAAACGCTTAGAAATATTTAGTCACGTGTTGAGTTTTCTACAGAAACTTTATATATAATAAAGTGGGGAATGGGGATAGATGACACCGAAAAACTCGTTCCACAAAATGCAGACCAGTAACATATCGCACTGATATTACATCAATCGCGGAAGTCGAAGCTCACCTTGACTAAAACATCAGCAACTTCTCTGAGATCATTACATTTGCCGGCATTTGGGTTCTTGGACAGGAAATCATCGACAATTCGCAAACCAATGTTGTAACCCCTAAAAAAGTAAAATATTATGCATATCATAATATAACTTCAACTTTATTAATATACACGGTTAAAAATTCTTGAAGTGGGTGATCGTCAGATGACCAGATGCATGACAGTTAAGACGGGTGCACATTTTCAAGTTTGCCCTATGTGCCCTTAAATTTGGCTTCAGTCTTAGGGCTTAAGCATTTTCCTATTAATGAAAATTTGTCGCTTGGGTGAGTTGGTACATTGAGTAAGGGGTACGGTAGAGTCAGTCAATAGTCGCTTGGGTGAGTTGGTACATTGAGTACAGTACAGGGGTACGGTAGAGTCAGTCAATAGTCGCTTGGGTGAGTTGGTACATTGAGTACAGTACAGGGGTACGGTAGAGTCAGTCAATAGTCGCTTGGGTGAGTTGGTACATTGAGTACAGTACAGGGGTACGGTAGAGTCAGTCAATAGTCGCTTGGGTGAGTTGGTACATTGAGTACAGTACAGGGGTACGGTAGAGTCAGTCAATAGTCGCTTGGGTGAGTTGGTACATTGAGTACAGTACAGGGGTACGGTAGAGTCAGTCAATAGTCGCTTGGGTGAGTTGGTACATTGAGTACAGTACAGGGGTACGGTAGAGTCAGTCAATAGTCGCTTGGGTGAGTTGGTACATTGAGTACAGTACAGGGGTACGGTAGAGTCAGTCAATAGTCGCTTGGGTGAGTTGGTACATTGAGTACAGTACAGGGGTACGGTAGAGTCAGTCAATAGTCGCTTGGGTGAGTTGGTACATTGAGTACAGTACAGGGGTACGGTAGAGTCAGTCAATAGTCGCTTGGGTGAGTTGGTACATTGAGTACAGTACAGGGGTACGGTAGAGTCAGTCAATAGTCGCTTGGGTGAGTTGGTACATTGAGTACAGTACAGGGGTACGGTAGAGTCAGTCAATAGTCGCTTGGGTGAGTTGGTACATTGAGTACAGTACAGGGGTACGGTAGAGTCAGTCAATAGTCGCTTGGGTGAGTTGGTACATTGAGTACAGTACAGGGGTACGGTAGAGTCAGTCAATAGTCGCTTGGGTGAGTTGGTACATTGAGTACAGTACAGGGGTACGGTAGAGTCAGTCAATAGTCGCTTGGGTGAGTTGGTACATTGAGTACAGTACAGGGGTACGGTAGAGTCAGTCAATAGTCGCTTGGGTGAGTTGGTACATTGAGTACAGTACAGGGGTACGGTAGAGTCAGTCTCAATAGTCGCTTGGGTGAGTTGGTACATTGAGTACAGTACAGGGGTACGGTAGAGTCAGTCAATAGTCGCTTGGGTGAGTTGGTACATTGAGTACATTACAGGGGTACGGTAGAGTCAGTCAATAGTCGCTTGGGTGAGTTGGTACATTGAGTACAGTACAGGGGTACGGTAGAGTCAGTCTCAATAGTCGCTTGGGTGAGTTGGTACATTGAGTACAGTACAGGGGTACGGTAGAGTCAGTCAATAGTCTTCAGCAAAAAAGCAAAGCCACATTGCTACTAAAAACAGAATAGTATATATACCATGGTTGGCAGTCTCGGTCTCGGTCTCGTAAAAGGGTGGTCTCGGTAATTCAGATGACACTTGGAAGTTTTTTATCTTGGAAGTTAAACTTGGAAGTCTATTTTTATCAGAGTTAGAGTTGGAGCTTCTAACTAAAGTTTGAGCTAGAATGGATTGCGTACTTGTCTGACTTATCTGGAACCTTTCCAGCATAATGTCAAATAGTAAAATACTGACCACTATTTACCAAATAGTGCTAACTTCGTAGTTATTTATTGTAATTAAGAATTTGCGGGCTTTGAAATTTTACTAAGCGTGAACTGACAGTGCAGTTCAATTGAATTTTCTTGATCCCCAACCTTTTACCGCATGTCAGAACATAAAGGATTTCAAAAAACCCTGGCACAATCAAATAAGTTTTTGGGTATAGAGTGGTTCGGGTTGGGGCAACAAGCCTTCCGGTTTCCCCTCCCACACATATATATAACAGAGTCAGCGGGAGAAACCCTTATTGTCTGTGATGGTGCCACTGTCAGACCTTCTGATCGTAGCACCAGCACGGACGATTCTACGCTAGCCGCGGAGTTAGGCCGCAAAAGTGCCAACCTATGTATGCAGTATACATGCACTACAAAACACATGTAGTTGGGGGGATGGGGGGGAAGACCCCCCAAAATTCGGTCCCGGGGGAGGGAGGGGGGAAAGAGGGGGGAGGGTGCCGGCGAAAATAAAATTTTACCCAAAATTTGAAAAAATCTTATATAAGTTTCTCGCAACCTACTAGTCACTTTTTTCATACTTAATCACCAATTTTCCATGTTTCAAAATAACCTCAAGTGACTAGTGGTTTTAAAATAGGTCCCCAAGGGCTGGTCTCGGTCTCCAAACCGGCTGCAAACCCGAGACTTGCCAACCCTATACAGTCAGTAAATGAATACCACAAATATATACAGGGAAACAGGGGTCCGTTAAGGACGAAGAATCAGAAATAATAAAGTATATTATATGTCATGCATCGGAGTCAGTCCAATTATTCCCAAGTTGAATTTATGCAAGCTAGTCTAAATTTGCATGAAATACGATGAGTTTATTTACATTTTATCCAACTGTTTATTAACATCTTCATCTCGTTCGTAGTCCTTGATCAGTTGTGCGACCAGGGCACCATATGTCAGCGTGAACAGCTCACCGCTCTGCAACAAACAAACAATGGTTTTACTCGACAAACAAACTGTATATATACGTATATAATTTTCGATTAATGGCCCTTTATATATATACTGCAGTGGCGTATATATAGCTCCCTTTGCGGTCTGAACGAGCACCCCCTTAGAGGGTCCTGCCCCCGCCCCCCCGTTGAGCTGGTGGCTCACATTGTCACATTGCTCCGCACCCCCCCCCTGGCATATTTTTAGGCAAAATTTTATGGGGGGGGGGGCAGCCCCCCCCATGGATGGGGGGGGGGCGTCGACCAAAATGGGGGGGGCGCACCAATTTCACGATAAAACACTATTTTTATAAGAAAAAATGGTTATTATACGCTAAATGTTACGTTTTCATAGGTTATTATAGCTACGCTAATACTAAATTTAGCCAAAAAGGACTCAAAAACCCGACGAACACGACATTGCTACAGCTAAAAATTCGCTAAAACGTCCTTTCGGAAAAAATTTTGGGCTATGGGGGGGGGCACCCCATCTGAAATGGGGGGGGCTCAAAATGGGGGGGGGGGGGCGCGCCGAAAAAGGGGGGGGCTCCGGACCAAATGGGGGGGGGGGGGCCCCCCCAGCCCCCCCCCCCCCCCCACTAAAAATATGCCAGCCCCCTTGCGATATCCTGGATACGCCACTGATATACTGATCCACAAACAATCAAATGTATATTTGGCGGGGAAAAAAATCCGCATTTTCATATTTCGTCATGTAGCTCATAGACTATACGTTTTCACGGGAAACCAAAAAAATCTGTCGTAGGCCTAACCTTGCTCTAAACGCTGGGACCGGTTTCATTTCGCTATCTTTTACCGTTTTTTGGCGGGAAGCCAAAAACTTGCCGGGGAAAAAAAACCCATTTGGGGAAAAAAACCCATGTGGGGGAAAACCCACCCCATAAATCACCCTAGAAGTGTGTTAGCAGTAGTTTTTCAAGGATATGGCAATTGGCAATGGCTATGGCAATACGTAATTGGGGGAGGAGAGACCCCTGATGCCAAAACTATAAGCAGATTTTCTATTGTGCCTCAGGTATACAAGTTTGAAAACTGCCTTTCGCAGCCCGTTATAAAATTTTGAATTTTCAAATTTGAAAACAAAACACCTTTATTTCGCCTGAAAACGTTGAAAACAACTAGAAAATTGCGATAACGCTTCGAATGCAGGCAAAATTTGCACTTTGTGGCTACTTTTCCCGCCATCGACGCTTAGTGGTGGGTACCGTAAGTGGATGTGACTGGTCGTGACGGTCATGATTTAATTTTATTCGATTATTCGGCGTTTAAACAAGAGAAATTAACAGGTTATAATTAGAAACATACAAAAAACTGGCAATAGTACCAGAAAATACTACTTTCCGCTGCAAAGGGACCTCAAAATTACAAAGTCCGACTATAAGGCCCGTATTCCAGAATTCAATCAAGAAAGTGTCAGTATGAGTATATATTTATGTTAACAATAAACGTCTTTTTGCACTACCATGAGTCTTTTGGGGTTTTGGTACCATCACCATTTTCAAAAAGTGGGTTTTTCCCCCTACATGGGTTTTTTACCCCGTCTAATTTCGGTCATGCCCTTCCTCGTACGAAAGAAGGAGGGACCTGCCACTGCGGTCATGAATAGAGGAAGGGTAGTCCTCTGTAAAAGTGTTTTTACATTTGAGCTCGCATCTGTTAGTGCTGAGAAATGAGACTCCAAAGTTAACCTCCCTTGGAGCCATGTCGGGTCAAAAATGGGGGCGTCCAATTTTTGTCTCATAAAAAATACCAGCGAGACCCCTTTTGGATACCGATTATATACGTTTGCCTACAGGGACTGTACTATACGCTGGCAAATTTTCAGAACTGTACCCTGGGTTTTTTTTCGCAAAAACGTTCGCAATTGCGAAAAAAAATTGCTGATTGCGAAAAATTTTCAAACCTTTTCGCAAAATTGCGAAAAAATTTTGACGCAGTGGAGGTGAACTCGTAAGGTCTATGCGCTGATTTTTGTGGTTTAGTCGCAAAACATTTCCGATACGTCCCCAATTGACCAAATTTGCCCTAAAAATTGAAAATTTCTCTGACTTTTTTTGATTCCCCACGCCCGGACTCGTGCAACTTTGTGACTTGATGTTTCTAGTGACTGTAAATGGGACACATTTCCTTCCATGTCTTATCACACCGACTGCATGTAACACTAATAGACAGTAGTCGGAGGTGACATAATTAAGTAACAATTCAAAATGTTAGCATTTTCAGGCCTAACTTGGTCCTTGGCCGTCGCCGGGTCTAATGAAATTTCTTTACGGCTGAGCATCGATTGTGAAAAATTACACAAAATTCTCAGGACGGCTCCATAAATTTTAATAAAAATATCAAAATCGTTGCTTTTTGGCCAAAAATGGTGAAAACTATGTCAGTCTTAATCCTGTATAGGCGGCATAATGTTTTATTAACATTTAAATGTAAAGTCTACTGTGTTAAGTAACAAAAGTCTGCGAAAAAAAATTTGATTTTGCGAAAAAAATTTCAAGCTTTTCGCAAAATTGAACCCTACGCGTTTCGCGGGGAAAAAACCCTAGTGCTTCCTGGCCGAACCTTTAAACACTTTTTGAGTATGTAGGTGGAAAGCGCATCCCAAACTGACTTACCACACCTATTTCTGTGCAGTTCTGAGGCCTGTAGCATTTTTTATAAAATATCAAAATTTAGGGTTATCAAAATTTAGGGTTTTTCCCCCGCACCACTATGCATTACTACACCAGGATAAAACCGGTATATATATATATATATATATATATATATATATATATATATATATATATATATATATATATATCAGGGTAGGGCACCGGAAAAAAACTCCCGGAAAAAAACGGTTTTTTTCCGTTTTTTTTCCGAGGGGTCGGAAAAAAACGGAAAAAAACTCGAAACTGATAAGTTAGTCCAGTAGAGGTTTAACTTGCACAAAATGCTTAAAATCGTTTAGAAAAACAAAAGTAAGACGTTTTTGTGACTAATGAAGGTTATTGAACCAGTTGGCAATGGGTGGAGGGAAGGATACTGACTTCAAATTTTGATATTTGCGTAACCCTTCATGAACATGGACATATACGGTTTATTGAAAAGCTATGAAGCTATCTCCCTTTTCAGGGTGTGTAAGAGAATAACCGTGTCTATAATCACTGCTCTACCTAGGGTTGTATAGTGCTATACTGTATGTAAGCCGAACTACTATAAAGACCTGCTTCCCTAATAGGTAGTCGCAAGTAGTGCTAGAAAATTTCATGACAGTTATAATTTTTAGTATCAAATTTTTCGTGACGTAGGACCAGCTTTTTTGTATATACTACTTTATCTTAAGTAACCTCGAGCGGCTGTTTCCTTTCAACAGGCCAACAAAAAAACAACTTGATTTTACGAAAAATTTAATTCAACGTTTCACTTGAATTTTTAGCATTCTCAATTAGAACGGATCTCCATTCAATCAGCGAAATTGGATCAACATTGAAACATACGCCGATCTAAGGCTATATATACATCTATGTATATATTTAATGGATACATTTTCGTATTGGTACACGTATATACATTTCAACCACAAATCAACATATTCAACCAAAATGCAACAGCATAAAACTTTTAGGCAATTATTCAGGGGTTTGAGCTGTTCTATTTGAGTCAAGAAAGCCTTTCTCTAGACGCAATTCTGACCTTTTTTTGCGAAATATATATAATATGGCGGTTTTCCCGTTTTTTGTGAAAATTTTTGGGAAAAATTGTTTAAATTCAATTGAGAGTCCAATTTTGAATTGCGAAGTATATACATTAATTCTTCAAAGGTTGAAAGGCTCAAAGGTCAAAGGTTCATACCCACCCTGAATGGCAGAGTTTGAATACAATTTGCAGTTTGCAATGCCAGAACCTTTCACTCTTCTGTCGACTTTAGAACCTTCCCCCAGTAAACTGGTAAACTGACCGCGAACTTACCCCATCTTAGTGCTACACTCCTTCATACCCCACCATAACTAATTAGACAAATTTTAAAACAGAAACACTTGCTATTATGGTAGTTATCGCATCTATCTAGTCCAGAAGAAGCGTAATAACCATTGAAGAGTCACCAGTGAATAATAATGAAGTTACTAAGACGCAAAATGTAAAATTACACTTCAGAACTACTTTGCCATCATTTTTGGACATCGGAAAAAAACTCGGAAAAAAACCGGAAAAAAACCTGAAAAAAACCGGTTTTTTTCCGGCCATAATTTTTTTCCGGAAAAAAACCAACCCTGATATATATATATATATATGTGTATATAAATATATATATATATATATATATATATATATATATATATATATATATATATATATATATATATATATATGCTTTCCACTTTCCAGTAAAAATGTTTATAGTCTATACCCTACGAGCTATATATGAGAAACATTTGGGTTCACTCTGCCTAATAAAACTGCAGTGCATCTGAAATATGAATATGTATACACGTACCACTTTTCGGGGATCCAACGCACTCCTGGCCGATTTTGACATGATTTGTAACGGCGACCTACACAAAAATCAAACTGCTTAAAAAAATTTACCGCAACCCAACACTTCTCAAACGATCTTTTCTGCTTCATTACTTAGACAGATACGAGTGAAATCACTGAAACATTTTAGAATTTCACGGGAAAACAAGGAAACCTGAATCTTCTGCAAAATTTTGTTCTTTACCCGTTCAATTCCAATCTTTTTTAGACATTTTACAGACTTTCAAAGAAATTTTAGATATATTTGAGACACTTTCTACACAGATAAAACTGAGAGTATAAAAATAAAGAGTTTTAGATAAAATTTACATATTATAGGTATATACAGAAATTTTGAAAGGGGGGGTTCAGCCAAAATTTTTAGCTGTGCTAGTTGTGAAATATACGAGTCAATTAAATACCATGGTTGCGGGGGTCTGGGGGCGGTAGCCCCCAGATGCTGGAGCTTTTATATATAGAATTTTGAAATGAAAAAATGCATTGAAAATAAAAATTTAACCAACACTTGCCGAGAAACCAGAGTGAATGCAGGGGTCTGAGGGCGGTAGCTCCCAAAAGCTAGAGCTTTTTGTTCCTTCTAGAGAAGGAACTATTGTTTTGAAATTAACTGCTCATAGCGTTTAACGCTACTGAGCAGGCTGCATAGCCAGTATGTTTTACGTGTATTTTCAGCTTAGGAGCTGCCTGCTGATTTTTGTCTGCGTATATGCAGAAAAATCAATAATCGATGTACACTGCTGTAACAATGTACTTTTTCAAAATCGGCACCGGGATGTTTCACCAGCAGTATATAAGAGCCATTAGAAAACAGTGTTTATCGCTTCTTGTTCTTAGAGCTGATTTGCTCAGCTCAGATCAAAATGTCACTTTTGAGCCAAATGGCTCGTGCAGCGGGATGCTTAACATCCTGCAGCACTTTTTTGTACGTACTACGTATTTAGATTAAGTTAGAATAAGCTAGTTATAAAGTAGAGTAAGATACGAAGTAGGTATAGCAGCTTACGGTAAGTATGGAATAGAGAACTAATTCATTTAAACCTGAAAGGTAGACACCGGGGAAGGAACCTTGCCCCTTTTGGGGCCTACTTGTTTGAATTCTGAATTAAAATTATTATAACAATGCCCTTTCACCAACGGCAGCAGCGTGAGTAGGAATGTTGGCTGATCTGCAGCGGAAAAATGGCAATAAGTTTGTACACGACAAGTATTGCAGCCGAATAGGAAAACTCAACTGTTTAAATGAAACGGACAGAAAATATGGTATGCATGCTAAGTCAATAATATGTATATATATACTAGCACATGTCAAGCGTTGAAGTGGAATACAACCTGAACACTCTTGCTTAATATATACTATTGTTCTGAAAAGTATACGCATACATAACGCATACATAAAATTACCGTCCTATAAGTCTGACGATAGTTTGTTGCAAAGTTCTTGAAACGCTGATTAAAAGTCAAATTATTGTCTTTTTGGAAAATTATCATTTATTAAGCCCTGTTCAACATGGCTTTATGAAGCGAAAGTCCACTTTAACAAATGTGTTGCAAACTTTCTCACATTGGAGCCTAACTAAGTCCAAACATAAGGCGATACATGCATGCTATCTAAATTTTGCTAAAGCATTTGATACAGTATCTCATCCAAAATTAATTTATAAACTTTCAAGATATGGAATTTCCGGCAGACTCTTGGTTTGGATAAGGTCATTTTTGGCCGGAAGAACGCAGTTTGTTTCTATAAATGGTTGTGTATCTAACCAAACTGAGGTGAGAAGTGGTGTACCTCAAGGGACTGTGTTGGGTCCTCTTCTTTTTTTAATCTATATTAATGGCATTGCAGATCTTATTACAAATACGCACTTGTCACTATATGCGGATGATGCTAAATTGTTTATTGAGACTGATCCTTTCACTGTAACTGCTGCAGCGTTGCAGCATGATTTGGATCGGCTTTATGAATGGTCCAGAACATGGCAGCTCTCTCTGTCTGTTCAAAAGTGTTCTGTTTATGTGCTCGGAACATCCATAAAGCCGGTATATAAAATTGCGGATAAGGAATTAGTAGTTGGTTCGTCTGTAGTTGATCTTGGCTTCATCCTATCTAGTGATTGCAAATTTTCCGAGCATTGTCAAATGCTCTACAAAAAGGCAATGCGTCGCTGTGCCCATATTTTTAGATGCTTTCAATGTAGAGACACAACCTTTTTACGAAACATGTTTATTACTTTCGTACGGCCCGTCGTTGAAAATGGTTCTCCCTTATGGTCGCCTGGTCTGATCAAAGATATAGACCTGATAGAACGAATACAGAGATCTTTTACGAAACGTATTCCAGCACTACGTACTATGTCCTACGCAGAACGTTTAGCAGCACTTAATATCACAAGCTTAGAGCATAGAAGACTCATTTTTGACTTGAAAATTGTATATAGTATCCTAAATAATATGATAGACCTAAGTATGGATTCCGTTATGTGGACGTACGCATCAGTAACGAATACAAGATCACATAGTCGAAAGCTTACGACACATATCCCAAGTTCCGAGACATATAAGCATCTTTTCTCATACAGATCTGTAAAAATTTGGAACAGTCTACCCGAACATGTTGTCAGTGCAAAGAATATCCGCCAGTTTTCTACCTCGTTGAGCGATGTAAATTTGCAGACATTTCTGAAGGGGCGGGGGGTTAGGTGACCCATATATACAGGTCCTCTCTCGTCCTATTTCTTGTTTTTCGTATTTTGGTTCCAATTTTTGTTGCTATTATGTTTTTGTTCCTTGTGTTCATTCATGTGCTTGAAATTCTTCTTTTCTATTGTGTTTTTTCTTGAAATAAAAATCTTTGCTTGCTTGCTTGCTTGCTAATGTGTGATTTAGGTTTAGGCTCATACTTGGGTGGGGTGGGCGGTTGTCGGGAGATCTCACCCCCTCTCCTCTGCCCAAGAAGACAATTTCATCCCCCCAGACAAGTACTTCACAGACACCCTGGCATATTTTTAGTGGGGGGTGGGCCGGGAGGGCGCCCCCCCCCATTTGGTCCGGAGCCCCCTCATTTTGGTTGCGCCCCCCCGCATTTCAGTTGGGGTGCCCCCCATAGCCCAAATTTTTTTCCGGAAGGACGTTTTAGCGAATTTTTACCTATAGGGATGTCCTGTTCGTGAGGTTTTTGGGTCCTTTTTTGCTAAATTTAGTATTAGCGTAGCTATACTAACGTATGAATACGTAACATGTAACGTATAGGTATAATACCCATTTCTTCGTGTAAAAATAGTGTTTGTAAATATCGTGAAATTGGTGCGCCCCCATTTTGGTCGACGCCTCCCCATCCATGGGGGGCTGCCCCCCCCCCATAAAATTTTGCCTAAAAATATGCCAGGACACGCCCGGCCCAGAATATTGGAAGGTAGCTTGCAACGGCCAAATCAGAGGCTCAGGAAGCTAAACCGGCAGGAAAAGTTGCTCCGCACCCCCCCCCCCCCGAATTTGCTAGCTCCCACGTATGTTTAGGCTGCGTTCAGGGTTGTGCACCGGAAAATTTTCCGCGGAAAAAAATGGAACATTTTCCGGGGGTCCGGAAAAAAAAGAAAAAATGGAGAAATATTCCAGAATGATTATAAAGAGCGAAAGCATCATAAATGATGCTTTTTGACACGTTTTGAGCATTATTCATGTTAAAAATATGTATTATTTATATAATATATAATATGTAACGTGAAACAGCTATATATACAAGCACATTTTGGCTTGAGGGTTTCTACCTTGCATGCATGCAAGACATGTAATACGCCTTTGGGATCGTATTGCCATACCCAGATACTACAGATAAACTGTTTAATGTATCTGCATCCCTGCAGTCACAGATGAAGGGTATCCCAGATGTACATGGGGGTCCACAGGAAAACCGGTGATCTGAATTTTCTCTAAAACACCGTCTTACACTTCGGAGGTAATTCGGAAGTTATTAGGAGCTTTTTATAGATATTTCGTAGCGTTTTCGGACAATTTAGTCAAAAATTCGGATGTCTGAATTTTGTCCGAAAAATCATTGAAACTGTTTTCAAAAATTGGAATTCATTTAAGACAAAATTTTGGCAAAATTCGGACATTTTTAATATGTCTTAATTTTCTGTGAAAACCGTTCGAAAATGATACCTTGAAATTAAGATAAATTTAAGACATTTTAAAAGAAAATTAGGATGTCCAAAAATCATCTTAAATTTACCCTATTTCTGTCTAATAGATTTTATAGGCTTTTTATAGAAAAATAAGACATCTTAAAAATGTCAGAATTTTGTCTAAATTTTGTCTTAAAGAAATTCCAATTTTTGAGAATAGTTTCACAGATTTTTCGGAAAAAATTCAGACATCCAAATTTTCAACTAAACTGTCCGAAAACGCTACGAAATGTGCATAAAAACGTCCTAATAACCTCCGAATTACCTCCGAAGTGTAAGACGGTGTTTCAGACAAAATTCGGATCACTGGTTTTTCTGTGGTCTGGGGGATCGAGATTCCGGACCAAGCCCCATCTCAGATTTTACCCACCGGTTCAAGCCCCCCTCCTTGATGCCGGAAGAAAGGTGCCCGAACACTAGAAAATTGCCCCAGATCGTCCCAAATTGCTTCAAAAATGAGCAGAAAGCGAAAAAGTTTCTACACATAGCCAAATTTTACCGACAATTTCCCTCTTTTTGGCAAAAATTAAAAAAAAACGCGTGCGGGGAAAAAACCCTATTTTCAACTTTTCGGGTCCTCCTGCGCTCCACATAAATCGGATCCATTAATGCTCGCGGCTGTTATAACGGCCATTTTTCGCCTAACTGTTGCACTAATAAAATGGATTCTATATATATAACTACTCACGTTTCTGAGTAATGAGTCTCGAAACCTCCGGGAAAAAACCCTATGCGGGAAAAAACCCTAATGCGGGGAAAAAAACCCTACCACTTTTTTCGGCTGTTCTATTAGCAGTGAGTATAAACTCAATTCCATCGTGTTCTACAACTCTTAGACTGCAGTATGGACTAAAAACTCTTTCTCCGACACCCATGTGACTCTCAATAAATCAGTGGCGTACCCAGGGGGGGGGGGGCTAGGGGGACATCAGCCCCCCCCTTCGCGATTTTAGCCCCCCCTTCGCGATTTCAGCCCCCCCTTTTTTTCACTTTTTTTTCCTGTGGTCTTCTTTGGTTTTATGACACCGCTGAAAAAAATTTTCCGGCACGTTCCCAATTGACTAAAATTACACTGTAATTTCAAAAATTTTCCAAAATTTTCTTTCGAGAGGATAGATCTCGCCCCTAATTCATTACTGCGCTAATGTATATACACGACTTATATCTGCTATGGTGTATTAATAATGAGTAATGCTGACAACTATTATTGGTATTTAGTTATATATTTTGTGTGCCTTTTAATTAAAAACCGTGTGGTGGGTGGAGTGGAGGACGAACGTCTAAGGACAGCCCTTGTCACCCATGGTTTTTCTTCAATTTTTTCCTGTATACAACGTATTTTTCAGATTTGTTAGTCCCCCCATGGGCCGATTTTTCGTGCTTTTTTTATCTAAATGTGTGACTGTTAATCTAAATGACAAGTGTTGCTTAGAATTGGTTTTTCTATGCAATTATTATTTCAAAATTCTAAAAATACTCCAGCTTCTGGGGGGGCGCTGCCAAACCCAGACCCCTGCAACCACTCTTTTTTTACGACCAGTGTTGCTTAGAATTGCTTTTTCAATGCAAATTTTATTTCAAAATTCTAAAAAAGCTTTAGCTTCTGGGGGCTGCCGCCCCCAGACCCCTGCAACCACTATGATTTCACAACAAGTGTTGCTTAGAATTGCTTTTTCAATGCAAATTTTATTTCAAAATTCTAAAAAAGCTTTCGTTTCTGGGGGCTGCCGCCCCCAGACCCCTGCAACCACTATGATTTCACAACAAGTGTTGCTTAGAATTGCTTTTTCAATGCAAATTTTATTTCAAAATTCTAAAAAAGCTTTAGTTTCTGGGGGCTGCCGCTCCCAGACAGTGGCGTAGCCAGGGGGGGGCCCGGGGGGCCAAAGCCCCCCCCTCAGCGGTTTTGGCCCCCCCCTCAGCGATTTGGGCCCCCCCTCGGATAAAAAATTTGGGTCGCGTAGCACCCCCCCCCCCCCCGGTAGACAAACTTCGAAAATTTTTCGGGCAAAAAGGCACTTTGGCCCCTCTCTCAACTCGATCCTGGCTACGCTGCCGCCCCCAGACCCCTGCAACCACTATGATTTCACAACAAGTGATGCTTAGAATTGCTTTTTCAATGCAAATTTTATTTCAAAATTTTGAAAAAGACCCAGCTTCTGGGGGCTACCGCCCCCAGACCCCTGCAACCACTATATGTATATGAATTCACGACAACTGTTGCTTAGAAATGGTTTTTCCATGCAAATTTTATTTCAAAATTCTAAAAAAGCTCCAGCTTCTGGGGGCTGCCGTCCCCAGACCCCTGCAACCACTATGATTGCACGACATGTTGCGTATATAAAACTTTTGCAATATCAATGAAATCAGTAGAAAAATTTTAAAAAGCTGAACTTTCTGCAGACTGCCGTGGAGTGCGTGTGCGTTTTCACCCCCCACCCCCCCCGGTCGTCGACCATCATTCAGCCCCCCCCCCCTTCGCGAAATCCTGGGTACGCTACTGCAATAAATCTTCAAAAATCCCGCCGCGGCAGCGCTGACGTCTCCTCCACTAATATCTATTTTGGAGAAGAAGAAGAAGAAGAGTTTATTGAAACTGCAAGCACAAAGGAACAAACTGACAGACCAGTAATAAACACGCAGACGTGAACAAAGAAATACAAACAAAAAAGTAAACAAGCACACTGCCTAATAGTATCCATACATGTCAAGAGCTAAACACTAAACAGTTTAGGTACCCACGGGCATGTGAATCTTATGGATTCTTAAAAGCCCGTCCCTTCAGGAAACTACGAAGATAAAAACTGTGATTATTTAGTTTTTGGCGAAAACTATTCACTGAGGTCGATAAAACTATCTCTTCAGGTAGAGTATTCCACAAATTTATAACTCTATAAGAAAAACTATTTAGGGTGCGGCTGAAGCGGGTAAACTTTGGGTATAGCCTCTTGCAGTGACCGCGAGTGCCAGCATCTGGAGCAAACTGGAAATAGTCGTTAAAATTAAGACATACCATACCGTTAACGATTTTAAAAGTCAATACCAGGTCTCTAACCAATCTTCTCTGTTCTAGCGGTTCAATTGATAATATTTGCAATCTAGTCACATACGGACAATTCCACAAACCTGCAATCCTCTTAGTGAATCGTCTCTGGACATTTTCAACTCGGTCAATGTCTTGGAGCAGACAGGGGGACCACAGTTCGCAGTTATACTCCAGTATCGGTCGCACGTGCATCAAAAAAATTTGTTTCATAAAAGTAATGTTACGGCTACTAAAAGTGCGATAAATCAAACCAACCTTGGAGGAAGCTTTAGCTGACACCGCTGCGCAATGTGGCGAAAAAGACATGGAATTAGACACCAGAACACCCAAGTCTCGAATAGCAGGCTCAGTTTGTATCGATACGCCCCCTAGCATGTAAGAAGATGTATCTCGTTCATAGCCTATTTTTAGAAGTTTTGTTTTCGATGCGTTTATACTGAGTTGCCAGCAATCACACCAAGCCTGCAATTTCAAGAGATCGGACTGAATGGCGTTTATAGGACCAACCTTATTTTGGGTAGTTGCATACATCTTCGCATCGTCCGCATACATTTTTACGGCACAATCATTAAGCGACTCCGGCAAATCGTTAATATAAAGAAGGAAAAGCAAAGGGCCCAAAACAGACCCTTGAGGCACACCACTGCTTACCTTTGCCCACTCCGAAAAACAGTCTTCGACCTTAACCCTTTGCCACCGATTACTAAGAAATTTCGCAATCAAGTTTAAAAGCTTACCGCCAATCCCATGTGACACTAGTTTTTTAAGCAACTTGTTGTGCACGACTGAGTCAAAAGCCTTACTCAAGTCAATATATATAACATCCACCCCAAACCTGTTTTCCAAAGCGTTAAGCCACATGTTGTGACATTCTAACAGCTCAGTTAGAGTGGAATGTTTAGGGCAAGAAACCGTGCTGGTGAGGAGAAAGCAAGTCGTTGGTCATCAAGGATTGCAACATTACCTCTTTGACACAAAGCTCCATTATTTTGCAGGCAGTACAAGTCAATGAAATAGGTCTGTAATTATTAGGAGATTGGTTA
>JASANF010007295.1:0-21840 GCA_030248245.1 Trissonchulus sp. WLG1_4 | reverse complement strand
GTTTGCACAGATGCATCTTTAGTTGGATTAGCAATTGTAACTAATATGGGAATCGAATGAAATTTCTTAATGTGGCGGCTAAAATTGGAGGCAGTGATTAGTTTCTGGCAATACACGCAAGTCTTTTTCGGTAGTGGCATTATGTCGAACAACTGAAGACAATCGAGCAGGCTTTAAATTGTGAACAAAACGCAACTGTCTTTCCAGCCATTTAAAATTTTCATTTTGAGTAATATTAAAAAATTTTACTGAAAACTTTGTACCTGATGAATTGTTTAAATTTAAACACCGAAACCTTTCGCTCAGATTATCCATAAACGACTGGACGCGGCGAAAGAATTTGGTAAAATGAATCTGTGCAAACATGGTAACACTATATGAGGAGTCGGTAATATCCCCACGTCAACCCTAGGTGATAAACTGTAGTCAGCTGTTCTGCACACCAAAGACCAGTACATCAATCAAGCAGTATTTTTTAAGTAAAAATTAAAAGTAAAACGGGTACTTTTTTAATATTTAATCATGATAAACCAGAAAGGAGACCGTTGGAATATTAGTTGAACATGTTTCAGTTGATTAAAAGTGAAAATGCATACTTTATAATTTGACGCACGAGAATAAAAGTTGTCCTCATTATGGTTGAAGCCAGCCTGTAAACTCTTAGTAATAAAAATTGAAATGATTGCACGAGCGACCACAAAGAGAATCTGGCGGTGCATACTTAGTTATACGGTACTGACTTATTAGTCAAATCGGTAAGAAAAAATCACTAATGCGGCACAAGGTAGCAGCTTATGCAATGCAACAAACTCCTTGATGTATGAACAAACTCAACTTATATACGATCCTATAAAAAGCAATAGTGGAAGAATGCTTCCTCGTACATACTATCTACGTACATACTTGACGTGACGACATACCTAAGTGTGTTAATAGAGTGCTTCACTAAATTAAAAAAAGGTAAAAAATACTGTTAAAAAGTCGCATTCAGCTGTTTGTTTCCTATGTTACACCAAGAGTACATAATGGGAAGAGTATGACAATCTGCCCGTTATGTACTCTTGGTTACACCTATATCAGAAAATTACCCTAGAGTATCCGTGGACCAGCGACCGACCTGACCGAACAGCCTGACTGACTGGGCGCCACCCGTGCCTGAAATAAAAATGGAAAACAAAACAAATTTTGCTGAAGATAATTTCAAATATTTACGAAATGATTAAGAAAAATACAAGCACACCACGTTGGTGCTGCTACTGGTTATAATCAAGCATCATAAATAAATAATTATAAGAAATATATTCACACCACAACGGTGCTGCTACTGTTAGTGATCAAGTACACGAAAATTAAGTAAAAAACATTTATACTGGAAAATATTAAGCACAATAAAATCAACTTTTAAAAAACAAACCACTTAAAAACAAACGTACCTGTGACTAATACTCCTGCGCCTCGACCTCTTCTGCAATACGACCACTTCGCGCCCCTCGACTTCACTTCTGAAATAAAACGAAACTAACCTAAGATATATACATTATATAAACAATGTACACACTTTGAACTTACTAGTACTCTAATACTACTACTGCTACAATAATAAAACGAGCGGTAGTTATGGCGACGATAGTACTAAACACCATACATCCTTAATGCACTAGAAGTATGAGAAATAAGAAACCACAATGATATGCAGTTCAAACTTTATAACCAAAACAAATGAAACATACGTTTGACTTGCGGCGCAGCCCGGCCGTGAGTCACCACCGCTATTGCTTGCTCGTCCGCTGTGCCCGCCGACCGTGACTGAAATAGAAATTTAAACCATATAGTAAATATAAAGGCCTGTAAGTTATTGCAGAACCATATACCAGTTTATAAAATTCAGATGAAATTAGCTCCTATATTTAACAAGATTAAAAAAATACTAAACATCTAGTTAATATCACTCACTCATTAAAAATTTATCAACATAACTGAATAATCATACTATTGCAAGCTGTGTAAAACGCCAGTAAATCGACTGGCTTCTGCAAAATGCAATGCAATGTAATGCAAAATATATTCAAGTACTATTAAAATAACTCAAAACTGAAACATACCTGGCTAAAATACGAGAAATCTTCCGCCAAAAATTTCCCCGCAGCAGTAAAAAAATAATGCTGAAATAAAACAAACATATTATGAATATACAATCAAATAAAGTTTAACCTGAAAGGAAAAGCAAGCACAACCTGAAATAAAAAAAACACAACACTACAAACAACCCACCCCCAACAACCCAACCCCTACCCAACGAAACTGAAACTATCAAAATGGCGGCCACTATGGCGGCCAACTAACAATAAGCCCCTCCCCCAGCAGCCCAGCGCATGCTGGTAACGCACGCACGGCCACTAACAAACACACACGCACACATGCGTGCAGGTAAAATAAACGCATCGGCCCAGACAGATACGTATATAACTGTCTGGGTCGAAATGTTGCGGTCAATACCGCCACCTAGCAAGCAAATCGCCCAAGTTAAAATTGATGCAAAAACCAGATCACACAAATTTTAACTTACCAAATTTTTTAAACAAAAACTGAAACTGCAAGAAAAAAAGCTGGTTTAAAAGTAATAAAAATGTATTGCACGCCTTATTACTACTAGCCCTAGTAGTACGGCTATGTGCCTCCATCCACAACAGCTGACTACGACACGGCTGAGGTTTCAGCCATTAACTTAACACTGCCGAATACTTGCATATATTCAAAGCTGAATATATGTATGCATCCTTAAACGAGGATGCACTCTTATACATATTCATAGGACAGAATATATGTATACATAATTACATATATTAAGGGGTTGCTCACCTATGAATATGTGTAATTCGGTCGACAGGGTTGTACCCATTCATCAGACGTATATTTTGCTGTTATGTTATTGTGCGTGTGTGCGTGCGCCGTGGTTTCATGTGTCTGTAAGGCCGTGTTTACATTGAGCTTTTTTTCAGCTGCTCGAGCAGCTGAAAAAAGCTGCAGTTTTTTCTCAGCTGCTCGAGCAGCTGGAAAAAAGCTGGAGCAGCTGGAAAAAAGCTGAAGCAGCTGAAAAAATGCGGATAAGTATGGCGGTCACTATAGACTAGCTGCTCCGTTGTCATGACAACGCTAAAGTTCCAGCTTTTTTTCAGCTGCTCCAGCTTTTTTTCGCCGTTTCCGGCTTTTTTGCAGCTGCTCGAGCAGCTGAAAAAAAGCCGGAAATGGCGAAAAAAGCTGCAGCTTTTTTTCAGCTGCTCGAGCAGCTGAAAAAAAGCTCAATGTAAACACGGCCTAATTGCCACGCTGTCTGACTGTCTGCTGGTTGTATCTCCAAGTTAATTTGCATATCTGGGTTTTTGCACTGTCTGCCGTGTTGGCACTTTGAGTGTAAACTTTTTGAGCGTTGCGATTTAGGATAGTTTTTAAAGCATAGTAATTGAAGCATAGTAATTAAAGCATAGTAATTAAAGCATAGTAATTAAAGCATAGTAATAATATCCAATTGTATGTACTTTTAGTGAAGTCTCATGACGGTACTGATCTGTGTGGTCGAGTGGTTAGTTTGATAGGTTCTTAACCATGAGGTCATGGAATCGATTTTGAGTTGATCACTTTTTGTCAGTCCTTTGCATTTCTAATTACGTTCTCAACAGCAGCCCCGGACTCAGCAACAGAGTGAAAATACAAGGCATTTGGCAGTGACAGATGCAGAGCTACGATAGAAGACGTGTTAAACACACTCCGCACATAAACACTTTAACGCTGACACTACGTTAAGATCCCAGAATTAAAATTAAAGACCTGTTGTGCTGTGGCCCGACATGAACAAGCGGGCCCCCACCCGAAGGTGGCAAGGTCTGTTTGCTGAGTGAAAATTTCACGAATATGTTTCACCATCTAATTCGTTCCAGCTTCGCGTTCAGTGTATGCATAGAAACCACTGACACCTGTTGCTTATTTTGTTATTTCACTGAATTACTAAATTATCGTAACTGTTGCCGTAACTACATGTACGTGCGATTTCGGCATTCACATCCCTACTTTGACAAAAAAATGGTCCAGTCAAAACAGATGTTATAGACAAAAAAAAATTTTTGCAAAAAAACAATAAATGGGAGTCGATTCCTTGAACTATAATCACTACAGAACTAGCGCCTTTGATTACTCGACCACGCTGTTTCCTTTACTTACTTGGGTGATTGTTTGTGGCTATGAAGAATGACCTATTAATAAAACGCGAAGAGAGTATGATAAAAGATGCAAAGTGAATCTATAATTTTTAGGTAATCACATATTAAAATGATATCTTACAACCTCTGAAAAATTATTGTCGACCATAAATTTATTTAAAAATTGTAAAAAAAGGGTTTCTTCAGAAAAATGCAGTCAGTTCCCATACTGACTTTACGTGTTAATTATATGCGCACAACCAAAACAGCACGCCACTGCTACTTTTACACTGCGCAGAGTTCGTTTCAAAACAATAGTTCCTTCTCCAGAAAAAAATATATTGCTTTTTTACTCAGAGCTGGGAATCTGAGATCTTTTTCAAAGTTGCAATTGGCCAAAAACCAGGGGAAATGTACCAAAAAATAATAAAATATCAAAAAATCTAGAAAAAAATCTTAACTCGAGATTAAACTTTGTTAATGTTTTTATGTGTCAAACGCATAAATTTACTCCAAAAGTTTGCATAAAACTCCCGCTTGTTACAAAATCGCTTCCCAGCGAGGTGTGGCATATGTATGTATTTTACAGTAGGTCCAGGTAGGGTTACAATTTTGTAGCTATTGTTTGAATTCTGCACTGTTACCCTAATGTAGTTTTATTAAGCGTTTTTTAAATCACTAACACTAACGATAGTGTTAGTTTGTGAACAGGCCATTATGTGCCAGCAAATTTGAGCTTTTTATGTTGAGCTAATTTTTCAAAATCGCAAGCCACCTTGTACTCAGACCCACTATATTTAGGTCTCATACAGAAAATGAAACTGCGTTATTACAGAAAATACAACAAACTTAATAAAGCACCAAAGGAATATTGTATCTGTTCAAGTCAAACGTAACTATTCATGGCTTTTGTTATATATCTTCCAAAATCATTTCTTACGTTTAATGAACTGGCTTGTAGAATGTAGAGGAATATTCTTGAAAATCTGTTTTTCTTGCTGAAGCTGAAAAAAGCTGAAAGACTTTTTCATGTCATATATACATTATATTAAAAAAAATTTTAACTCTGAACAATATTTGTTCTTGCGATGCAATATGTTTTTACGCGTTATATAATGCATGAGCGCGACTTTTCAAAACCATTCAAAAACCCGCTAGTTGATCTTCTTTGAACCGCTTCAAGAATATTTGTCTTTTTTCAAGCAAGGTCGCCAAGACTGTATAGCGTATTCCAAATGGGGGCGAATCAATGCTTTGTAGAGAGCAAGAAAGGTTGCTTTGGTAAAGTATGAAAAATTTCGCCGAATAATTCCGTAAGCTCGATTTGCATTAGCAGCAGCTTTGGCACATTGAGCGGACGGTTTAAGGTTGTCAGATATCAGGACTCCTAGATCTCGGATAACATTATGGGCTTGGATTGGCGAACCGTTTAGCTGATATTGGATATGGGGATTGAAGTGGCCAAAATGCAAGCAATCACACTTAGCAACGTTAAACTCCTTTTTGTTTTCTGCAGCCCAAGAGGATAGACTGTCAATATCATTCTGGAGTGAGTCAGTGTCTACCAAGGAGAAAGACCGGTGGATTCGACGCAGTATCTTGGTGTCGTCAGCAAACTTTTTGTCGCCCCTTTTAATAAAAATCTAGAGTGAAATTATTGGTGTTAAAACCCTTAGGGGTGGAATAAGTCGGAAAAACGGCATTTTTTCGACTAATGATCCGGAGTCCCCCTATATCCCCCAAACCTAGGGGGGGTCAAAATTGAACGCTCTTTCGAATAGGCTAGGTTAGAAGTTTGTAGGATGTAAGCTTTAGCTGGAAATCAAACTTTGTCCAAAAATTAAACTTTACATGAAATTTTTCGCGCAAAAATGGATTTAGGCAAAAATACTGAATCAAATGAAAACCTGCTGCTGCCATTGAAAGAGTAACTTCTAAGCTACTAAATGCTGAAAAAATTGTGCAAATCGGTTCAGGCTTTGAAAAGTTACAAAACTTTCTGAAGCTACCAGGATCAGGCTAATTGAAGCGTTACAGCGCAAGTAAGGTTTAGTACAAATACCGGGCTATAGCTGCATTTCTTTTCAAAATATGAAGCTAGTTGGGGTTTTTTAGTGCGGTAAAGGTATTCCTGATGCTTCTTAGCAGTTTTTTTCTTGAATTTAAGCCTCAGGCTTAGGCTTAGTGCTTAGGCTTAGTGCTTAGTGCTTAGGCTGAGGCTTAGAGCTTAGGCTCAGGCTTAGGCTTAGTGCTTAGGCTCAGGCTTAGTAGGTGGGCTAGGAAAGGCTTAGTCTTAGTTACTTGCAAAAGGATATTTGCTACTGTGGAATCAAAAATAAAGCTGCCCTTTTGAACCGAAATTGGCTGTCAGCGCCAGCGTGATGCTGAGCACACAGGAGGAAAGAAAGACTCTTAAAATGGTCTAAAACCAATCTAAAAACACTCTAAAAATTTTAAGAGTGAATTAAGAGAGCAAGTTAAGACTATTTTAAGAGTGAATTTAGACTGTTTTTAGATTATTTAAGACTGTTTTTAGATTATTTAAGACTGTTTTAAGATAATCTTAAATCAGTCTAAAATGCAGTTTGGAACTACGCTGCACAATTTTAGATTGTTTTCAGAGTAAATTAAGACCAGTTTTAGATTGGTTTAAGACTATTTTAAGAGTATTTAAGAGTAAATTAAGATAATCTAAAACTGGTCTTAAATGCAGACCAGCTCAGCTGCCTTTATTTTAGATTGTTTTAAGAATAAGAAGTTTAGCATTTTAGAGAGGTTTAGAGAATTTAAGAAACTAAACTGGTCTTTATGCAGACAAGCTCAGCTGCCTTTATTTTAGATTGTTTTAAGAGTGAATTAAGACTAGTTTTAGACCATTTTAAGAGTGATTTAAGACTAATTTAAGATAATCTAAAACTGGTCTTAAATGCAGACCAGCTCAGCTGCCTTTATTTTAGGTTGTTTTAAGAGTGAATTAAGATTAGTTTTAGACTATTTTAAGAGTTTTTACGAACTGAGGCTGTCCTCGTAAGCCTAAGAAGTACAAGCCCATGAGGGAACACGAGATGCATACTCAAACATAAGGTATATATATATATAACTAAGCAGAATGGCTCACGATGAATGTAAGTGTTAAAATTACTAAAAAGTGCATTTTAACCCATTACATAAACCCGAAAAGTCATTTCTCCCAAAACTTTTTCCGGGTACGCCACTGACACTTTTATTTAGATTAAATGACTACATAAACACAGGAAAACCAGTGGATCTGAATTTTCTGTAAATTTTTTCCTATTACAGATTTTTCAGATGTTTTTTACCCTTTCCATTCAGAGACATTTTACAGACTTTCAGGGGGATTTCAGAGAAATTCAGGGAAAATTCAGAGAATTTCACCCAGAATTCAGAGACTCTGAATTATATCTGAAAAAAATGTTACTGGCATTTCAGATAAATTTCATATACTTTTTACACGAGTTTCAGAGAAAATTCACATGTTTTTATATCTGTAAATACTGGGTAAATTTTATCTGAAGTTCATGTAAAAAGTATCTGAAATTTATCTGAAAAACCAGTAACATTTTTTTCAGATGAATTTCAGAGTCTCTGAATTCTGGGTGAAAATATCTGAGTTTTGCCTGAATTTCTCTGAAATCTATCTGAAATTCCTCTGAAAGTCTGTAAAATGTCTCTGAATGGAAAGGGTAAATAACATCTGAAAAATCTGTAACCGAAAAAGTTTTACAGAAAATTCAGATTCATAGTTTTCCTGTGAAATGACTACAAACTACGTTTTGCTATGTGACCCTTTCGCTAGGGGGGGGGGGTGAAGGGACTGCGCAAGAAAATGTTAGTTTTCCCGGGTTCATTTTAACAACCTTGCCCATATGGGTACTATTGTCAGTTTTTTGCATGTTTTTAATTATTACCTGTTAATTTCTCATGTTTAAACGCCAGTGCCAAATAACCGAATGAAAGTAAAATATGCCCGTCACGACTCACGATCATACATGCGGAGCTCAAATCTTGGGGAAACTTGCCCTCCCCCAGACTCCCTCACGTACATCTGTGGTCACGACCAGCAACACTTAGGGTACCCTCCTTGGAGGGTTGATGGGGTATATAAGAAGCAGCCATAAAGTGCAGATTTAGCATGCATTTACAGCGTAGTCGTAACTTTTTAGTTGTTTTCAACGTTTTCAGGCAAAATCACGATGTTTTGTTTTCAAACTCAAAAATTCAAAATTTTATAATGGGCTGCGAAGCGCAGCTTTCTCAGTGGCGGATCCAGGGGGGGAGGGGCCCAGGGGCCCGCCCCCCCCTCCCTTTTGGCTCTGGGCCCCCCCCCCCTTTGCCAAAGAGGGCCCATTAAAAAATTTCCGATACGTCTCCAATTGACCAAATTTGGCCTAAAAATCAAAAATTTCCCCAATTTTTTTTCTGAGGGCTGCCGCCCACAGACCGCTGCAACCCAGTGGCTCAATATTTCTTGCGTTTGTGTTCCATTAAAGCTCCATGTTCCATTTGTGTATATAGATGCATTGTACACTATATATTTGCTTAATACACTGTTTAATGTATATATCCTTTTAGATGTTTTATTGTAGCAAAAATGACATTTTTAATGATTTTTAAAAAATGATTTTACAACAAGTGTTGCTTAGAAATGCTGTTTCAATGAAAATTTTATTTCAAAACTCCAAAAAAGGTCCAGCCTCTTGGGGCTGCCGCCCCCAGACCCCTGCAATCGGTATAAGTTTAGGACGTGTTGCTGACAACTTTTTCAATGTAAATTCACCGTCAAAATTCTAAAAACTATCCCTCTGCAGATTGCGCGCCTGTTAGTTTGCTAGATTGCGTGCGCGTTTCACTCCCGCCCCCTTCCCCCGGTCGTCTACCATCAGTTCAGCCCCCCCTTCGCAAAATCCTGGGTACGCTAACGCTACTGCTATGCCATGTGTAAAAAACACAGAAAACCGAGACCAGGCAACCGAGACCACCCAAACGAGACCTATATGCGAGACCGAGACCAGCCCTTTGGGGACCTTTTTTCAAGTTTCAATTTCAAAAATTTGAGATACTTTGAAATGTGAACAACTAGTGATTAAGTTACAAAAATTGACCATTTGGTTATGTTGTATGAGTGTATGACTTGCGAAGTCGCGAGAAACTTAACATTGTGAACGACTGGATGCATGAGAGTAGGAGATTGACAGCCGGAAAAAATGATTATTTTCCCGCTATTCTGTCAACTTTTGGTATTTTTTAAAAGTTTCGCACACTTCTTCGGATGCCACAGGGTGTTTTATAGTGCATTAATATTGGCACTTTAGAAGTCAATATTAATGCACTATAAAACACTCAGGTGCCAGCGTAGAATCGTCCGCGCTGGTGCAGTGGTTGTGGTGCTACTATCAGAAGTTCTGATTGAGCATCATCGTGGACCAGAAAAGTTTCTCCCACTGACACAGCTATGTGGGGGGAAGGTTTCATGCCCCAGCCCAAAAAGCATTTGATTGTGCCTAGGTTTTTTCAGATACTTAATGTTTTGGCATTGTGAGATTAGGCCTCTAAAAATTCAATTAAGCTCCCACCGAATTCGCGCTTAGTAACGTTGCAGAAGCCAGCAAATTTTTAACTACAAATCAGCTACGAAGTTAGCACTATTTGGTAAATGATGGTCTGGTCAGTATATATGTTTACTGTCTAACATATGCTTGAGAGGTTCAACATACAAATGCATCATCGCTAAGTCAGATAACCCATTCTAGCTCAAACTTTAATTAATAGCTTGATGTATATACAAACTTTAAACTTGAAGTTATTGTGCCGATGAACTGACATTCTTTTGCAGCAGACAGTTTTGACCATTTTATAGCTTGGCATTCGATTTGGAAACTTAAATTGTAAAAAAATCTTGGTGATTTCAGAAAATTTTGAAAACTTCAAGTCTCATCTGAAATACCGAGACCACCCTATGGCGGGTCTCGGTTTTCCTACCGAGACCGAGGCCAGACTAGTCTCGGTTTTTGGTTTTTTTTACGAGACCGAGACTGCCAACCCTGCTCTCTACCCCCCCCCCCCCCCGGTCGGCACCCCAGGTGCCCCCCCCCCTTTGGAAATTCCTGGATCCGCGCCTGAGCTTTCTAACTTGTGTACCTGAGGCCCAACAGCAAATCTGCATATAGTTTTGGCATGAGGGGCTTCTACTGATTTATGGGGTGGGTTTTCTCCCCACATGGGTTTTTTCACCCAAATGGGTTTTTCCCTCAAATAGGTATTTTCCCCGGCAAATTGTTGGCTTCCCGCCAAAAAACGTTAAGAGATAGCGGAATGAAACCGGTCCCAGCATTCAGAGGAAGGTTAGGCTTACGACAGATTTTTTTTGGTTTCCCGTGAAAGCGTATAATCAATGAGCTACATGACCAAATATGAAAATGCGGGTTTTTCCCCGCAGTGGCGGATCCAGGGGGGGGGCCCGGAAGCCCCGGCCCCCCCCCCCCCTTTGGCTCTGCCCCCCCCCCCTTTGGCAAAGAGGGCCCCCTCAAAAAATTTTCCGATACGTTCCCAATTCATCACATTGAGCCCAAATATCCAAAAAATTTCCTGGGGGCTATTGCCCCCAGATCCGAAAAACTTTATATTTACCGTAGTTCTAATTGTTATCATTTGTCGTTAAGGTTTATGCGTGTGTATAATGTATGTATATGTGGCTGCATTGTGCCCAGCCTATTGTAATGCAACGGGGGGGGGGGGGAGGGGGGGGGGGGGGGTGGGGGGGGGGGCGTGGGGGGGAGGGCCCTGTATGTGCATGGTTAATACACATGTAATCCATCGTTTTGCTGCAGTAATGGCGAACAGTAATAAATTTCTCTACGTTCCAAGCAGTAACACAAATTTACACTGATTTACGAAAATTTTCTTTCGAGGGTCCCTTGTCCCCCGAGATTTTTTCTGACTGAATTTGTACACGAGGGTTTCCCCTTTAGTTTTTATGGCCGGCCAAAAAAATTTCCGTTTGCGTCCACCAAATGCGGCCAAACAATCAAAATTTTCGCCAATCTTTTTTTCTGGGGGCTGCCGCCCCCAGGCCCCTGCAACTTTTGCAAAACTTTTTTTTTGCGTTATGATTGGAAAAATTGCAACCCATTGCACAAAAAGTGCTGCGTAGAAATTTTTTATATAGTGCACATTTTTAAATCTGGCTTCTGGAAGCGACCCAACGTGAACCTCCGCAATCCCTTTAGTTTCCTGCAAAAGCACTAAAAACTGCTTTTTCAAGGCACATTTTATCTCAAAAATTAAAAGAGGTGCTACACCCCCGCATATGCACTGGTTTCTCGACAAGTTTACATAGCTTAAATTTATATACATTTTCAATGCAAATTTTATTTAACAATTCTAAAAAGTCTCTAGCTTCTGGGGACTGCCGCCCTCAGACCCCCGCATATGCACTGGTTTCTCGACAAGTTTACATAGCTTAAATTTATATACATTTTCAATGCAAATTTTATTTAAAAATTCTAAAAAGACTCTAGCTTCTGGGGGCTGCCGCCCCCAGACCCCCGCATATGCACTCGTTTCTAGACAAGTGGAGCTTAAATTTACATTTTCAATGCAAATTGTATTTCAAAATTCTAAAAATGCTCTAGCTTCTGGGGGCTAGAGCCCCCAGACCCCCGCATATGCACTGGTTTCTCGTCAAGTGTAGTCTAAATTTATATACAATTTCAATGCAAATTTTATTTCATAATTCTAAAAAAACTAGCTTTTTGGGTCTGCTGTCCTCAAACACCCGCGACCAATAAATTTCCAGTAACTTCCAGCATTTCAGCACGCTAAAATGGCCTCAAAAATTTTTTTACATAAGACTGATCGCTCGCTACCCCCCTCCCCCCCCCCGGTCGTCACCAGAGGTAGGGCCCCCCCCCTTTGAAAATTTCTGGATCCGCGCCTGTTTCCCCGCCTGCTATACTCTATAAATATAGTGCCTCCATAACGTCCAGTCAATGTATATAATGAATAATGGAAGCGACTTCTTGTGAAAAATATAGTTTTGCTGGAAAATTTTAAAGCTGATCGCAAAATGGCAAAAAAATAAATATAAATACATATAAAAGCCGAAAAAATCAATAAATCACAAGATAAAAAAATGTAAATACATGCATAATATAAACAAATATAAATTAAACTTTTAGTAGTAGTAGTAGTAGTAAATATATAAATGATATACATTATATAGATTATATAGACGTAATATACATTATATAGACATTTTATATGAAACTATAAAAGTAACTTAATCTAATATAATAAAGACTATAATATAATTTAAAAACATTGAAAACTTAGCCAGCATACATTTAAGAGTGATTTAAGACCAATTTTAGATAATCTTAAATCACTCTTAAAACTGTCTAAAACATTTAAGAGTGACGTTAAGAGCATACATGGGCGTGGGGGGGATTGCTCCCCCCCAACCGGACCCCGCTCCCCCCCCCCCCAGAATTTTTTGAAAGGACCTCACGAAGGTAAACTGAGCGGCCGGGGAGCAAAATGGGTGGCTCACGAAACAAAAATTAGTAGCTCAGGAGCAAATTTGCTCACGAAGCAAAATTCCCCGGAAAAATTGCTCCGCACCCCCCCCCAGATTTTCTTAGCTGCACATGTGTGGTTAAGAGTGTTTTAAGAGTATCTAAGATTATTTTAAATCACTCTTAAAACAGTCTAAAAACATTCAAAACTCAGCCAGCACTCATTTAAGAGTGATTTAAGAGTGTTTTAAGAGTATTTTAGATAATCTTAAATCACTCTTAAAACAGTCTAAAAACATTTAAGAGTGATTTAAGAGTGTTTTAAGAGTATTTAAGATTATCTTAAATCACTCTTAAAACAGTCTAAAAACATTCAAAACTCAGCCAGCACTCATTTAAGAGTGATTTAAGAGTGTTTTAAGAGTATTTTAGATAATCTTAAATCACTCTTAAAACAGTCTAAAAACATTTAAGAGTGATTTAAGAGTGTTTTAAGAGTATTTTAGATTATCTTAAATCACTCTAAAACTAGTCTTAAATTACTCTGAAACAATCTTAAAAGTTTTAAGACTGTTTTTAGAGTCATTTTGCAGTTTTATTTCAATCTTAAAACAATCTAAAATTAGTCTAAAATAATTTTAGACCGTTTTCAGATAGTCTGAATTTGGTCTAAAACATTCTGGTCTTCCGACTCAATCTAAAAATAGTCTAAATTTAGTCTTAAAATTTTCAGACCAAGTTTAGACCAAATTAAGAACTCTTAAAATAGTCTTAAATGTTAAAAATTTAAGACCAAATTAAGACCAAATTAAGAGTGGCGGTTTTCCTGTGTTTTGAAATAGTACAATCAGTGAGGCCGTAAAAGCTGCAGCTTTTTTCGACATTTCCCGCTTTTTTCCAGCTGCTCGAGCAGCTGAAAAAAAGCTCGAGCAGCTGAAAAAAAGCGGATAAGTATGGCGGTTACTGTAGACTAGCTACTCCGTTGTCATAACAACGCTGCAGTTCCAGCTTTTTTTCAGCTGCTCCAGCTTTTTTTCGCCGTTTCCGGCTGTTTTCCAGCTGCTCGAGCAGCTGAAAAAAAGCTCAATGTAAAAACGGCCTGAGAAGCTAGTCTAACGCTGTATGGTGTCAAATAATTACTGCCAGACATCACACGATCACTATCGACAAATATCTTGGACCAATCGCCATTAGGCCGTGTTTACATTGAGGTTTTTTTCAGCTGCTCGAGCAGCTGAAAAAAGCTGCAGCATATTTACAGCTGCTCGAGCAGCTGAAAAAAAGCTGGAGCAGCTGGAAAAAAGCTGGAGCAGCTAGCAGCTGAAAAAAAGCCGGAAATGGCGAAAAAAAGCTGCAGCTATTTTTCAGCTGCTCGAGCAGCTGAAAAAAGCTGCAGCTTTTTTTCAGCTGCTCGAGCAACTGGAAAAAAGCTGGAGCAGCTGGAAAAAAGCTGAAGCAGCTGAAAAAATGCGGATAAGTATGGCGGTCACTATAGACTAGCTGCTCCGTTGTCATGACAACGCTGCAGTTCCAGCTTTTTTCGCCACTTCCGGCTTTTTTTCAGCTGCTCCAGCTTTTTTCCAGCTGCTCGAGCAGCTGAAAAAATGCCGGAAACGTCGAAAAAAAGCTGCAGCTTTTTTTCAGCTGCTCGAGCAGCTGAAAAAAAGCTCAATGTAAACACGGCCTTAGTAAGCCAGACATCACACAATAGGGACATAAAAGTTCGAAAAATCAAGCCAGATATCAGATTGGCCAGCTTGTGAAGTACACATAATGTGTGGACGCACAATTTTTTGCCATAATTAAAAAAAACAAGGGTTCGTTTTTGTTTTGATTTTAAAATACGCGTCTAGATTTTTCACAATTTATCATTATTGCTATGAGTACTTCACAGTTTCCGCACAGTTTCACAGTTCAAGCTAGTATTACTCCACGGCTGCTACAGTAATGTGCACTAAATTTTGTGTGCATAAACTACAACATATGTGCTATCAGTCTGTGTAAAAAAATAAACAGAAAAATTTGATAAATGTGACGAAAAAATGGAATGTGAATAGGCTTTTAAAACGTCATTTTTCCGAATTTGCGACATCATTGCAAACTATGTGCTGCACCAATTTTGCTGAAACTTGGCAAAATAATTTGCCTTTAGATAGATTTTTAAAATATAGAAAGAACAATTTCTAACATTTTACTGAACAAGTTTTACAGTCGCGCAAAATCGACTGCTTTCGCGATACTACCCCCTTAAACCCACTAAAAACACCGGAAAATACACAAAAAATAAGCTAAAATAATGAATCACAATGAGAATTACAGACACAAAAGACAAAACAAATGACAAAATGGGCGTAAAAGTGCTCAAAAAACATTAAAAACCGAGTTGGGGTTTTAAAAAGTTTTAAAATTTGGGGTTTTAAAAAGTTAGAAAAAAACCAGAAAATACTAAATCGTATTTTTACAAAGTCGGAAAAAAAACAGAAAAAAACTAGATGGTAAGGTAGAAAAAAACTAGAAAAAAACAGAAAAAAGTTAAAAAAAATAGAAAAAAACTAGATATTTTTTCATGTTTTTTTCTAACTAGAAAAAAGTTAGAAAAAACCAGAAAAAAACCAGATAATTTGGGTTAAGGTGGCGGGCAGAATAACTGACTTTGGGCTGTAAAATTTTTCAATCACGTTTTTAGGACTTTGTTCTTGAAGAAAGTTTATTCAGCAGTGAATTAGCTTTCGTTTGATATACATAACATGTAGTTTTGTTGAAAATTATTTTTTGAACTGAATTAGACTAACGAACGTGGTACTAACGAATGTGCAGTGTTTTTCAACAAGCTAGTATTCAATAATTAATTAATTTTAGAAGACATTCTTTATACCGTTTAAAAGCACTACTTTTATACTACTTTTATGCTAACTTTCATTTTACAACTTAATTATTGATTTATATGGCACGTGTTAAAAGTGGACCAATTTGGCTTTTTTGAGCACTTTAAAATCTGACCACTTTTTGACGAGTTTAAACAACAAAAACAAGCGAGAAATTGCATAAATACTTAAAAGCGAATTATCTAGACCCAAAATGGATGATTTTATGATTTGTTAATTATTGAATGAAATATACGGTTTCAAAGTAAAAAGTGTCTATTCACATGCAACTTTCGGGATATATATCTGCGCAAAAATATAAGCAATTTAAAAAATTTTAATTTTGGGTCTAGAAAATCTGCAAATGTTTATTCATGTTCATTTTTGTGTTTACGCACTGCGCATGCGCTTAGAAAAGTGGCCAGAACTGTTAAATTTACATTCTCCTGTTGTGTAGTTTGGCTTGTTGGCTTGGCTTGCTCCTAAAATTTTTTCCCATGATCCCGCTAACTTCATTTGCCATTATGTGTATATGAATCAATTTCTCGGAGACTTTATTTTTTAAAAAATACAGTTTGAATTAACTAAATTTTTTCAAAATTAAAAAAAACTGCACATTCGTTAGTACCACCTTAATATGGCAAAGTCTTCAAATCGATTTTCCGAAAAATTGTATATGGCTTTTGTTACTTTTGACAACGGTTTCCCGCAGGGAATCGGTGACTGCAACTTTTTAAAAAGTCGTTTGTGTAGGCAAACCTTTCTAAAAAATTTCAAATTACGTTGAGCGACATTGACAAAAATATACTATTTTTCAAGCTAATTTTTTGTTAGCTACTTTTTGGCTTCTATAACTTTTCTCAACGGTTATTTGCATTAAAAATACGCTCTATTTTTTGACACTGTCGTTTGTGTGGGCAAACCCCAGGTTTTTCTGATCGGCAATAGCCTTTTTTGATTCGTGATAGCTCTCCTCAGAGTCGTTTTTTCATCATGAAATTTGACTTAAAGTTAGAAAATAAGTAGATGCAGGTGTACCTTCTTCGAAAATGTTGATTTCTGTTTTTGGTGAAATTCTGCAGCGTTTTCAAGTTGACCAATTTTAGAAAAACTAGTGTATTTTAAGCCAAAACAATTAGATTAAAATTATAAGAAAAGATACACCTCGGCAACATAATTATCTACCGTTTAAGCTATAGATCGTAACATTTGAACAAAGTTTCGCTCAGTTATGCCGTTTGAAAAATTATGCGCATTTAGCAAAAATAGAAATTTTCAATCGGTGACAAAAAATCAGAACAAGGCAGCAGGCACGTGAAACTTACTCAGAAACAGAGCTTTGTAACAGGCTTCAATATATTTAAACGAAATTTATTCTAGCTAGAACCTACGTCGACTTATAAGATAATAAAGTTATGGAAGTTATTCGGAGCGCCACCTTAAGGGGGCGCTCCGGGAATCAAGGATTTGGGCCGTATTTTTTAAAAACAGCCAATATGACCTATCATTCTTGAAGGAAAGTTGCCCAAAATACTATTTCTGATGTTTTGACGTGCATATCTCCATAGCAAAAAATTTGGAAAAAATTGGAAAATTTACTGATTTTATTCGACTTTTACACAAGTTTAGCAAGTAAGCCAGTGCATCAACGCTTTTTGAGGTTTTCCAAACAGACGATACGTAAATTTTATTAGTCGTAATGAAACATTAAAACAAATTTATTGCGTTTTGTGCAAAAAAATCGCACAAGAAAGCATTTTCAGAAGCAGCAGACTCAAACATAGGCTGTGTGAATACAAAACCAATTTTTCGGCATTCGATTATAAAATGCTGGTTAGATATTTTTCTACAAAATTTTGCACAATTATAGTCTTAGGCTCTGCGCAGTTGAACAATTTTTTAGTTTCTTAAAATAAAGCTTTTTTAAAAAAAGCAATTTTTTATATGAATTTTATTGCTCAGAGTTCGACTTCGAAAACACATAATGACATTTTTTATACAAATCCGACATAAACGTTAAAAACCAAAATAATGTTCAACTAGAGAAGCACATAAGCTACATTTTGGTATATAAAGTGTGACTATAGGCAAGGTATAAGCAGAGTTATCCTTTGCCGAAAATTCACTCACGTTTGGTGCTCTGGGAGTCACGTGACATGATCACGTGATTTTAAATTTTGCCTCAAGTGTTCTTTTGTGCCATACTACATATATGTATAGTAAAGTTTGACATTTGCCAACTTTTTTGCCAATTTTTGATGTAGCCCCCGATTCCCGGACCGCCCCCTTAAGGTGGTAGTAACGAATGTGCAGTGTTTTTCAACAGGCTAGTACTCAATAATTAATTAACTTTAGAGCACACTTTTTATACTGTTAGAAAGCACTATTTTTCTTCTACATTTATGTAAAGTTTTATTGTTCAACTGCAAAGATGATTTGTATGGCACGTGCTCAAAGTAGACCAATTTGGCTTTTTTGAGCACTTTCAAATCTGGCCACTTTTTGACGAGTTTAAACAACAAAAACATGCCAAGAAAGGCACAAATATTTAAAAATAAATTATCTAGACCCAAAATGCACGATTTTATGATTCGTCAATTATTAACCGAAATATGAGCTTTCGA
Organism: Trissonchulus sp. WLG1_4; assembly: GCA_030248245.1. Taxonomy (NCBI): domain Eukaryota; kingdom Metazoa; phylum Nematoda; class Enoplea; order Enoplida; family Ironidae; genus Trissonchulus; species Trissonchulus sp. WLG1_4. Next base: position 3,625 of record JASANF010007295.1, on the reverse strand, counting down.
AGTCAAAAGTGTCTATTCACACTCAACTTTCGGGCTCTATATCTGCGCAAAAATATAAGCAAATTAAAAAATTTTCATTTTGGGTCTAGAAATTTTGCGAAAGTTTATTCGTGTTCATTTTTGTGTTTATGCCCTGCGCATGCGCTTAGAAAAGTGGCCAAAACTGTTAAATTTCCATTCTCCTGTTGTGTAGTTTGGCTTGTTGGCTTGGCTTGCTCCTAAAAATTTTTCACATGATCCCACTAACTTCATTTGCCATTTTGTGTTAATGAATCAATTTTTTACAGACTTTATTATTAAAAATTGCAGTTTGAATCAACTAAATTTTTTCAAAAATTTAAAAACCACTGCACATTCGTTACTACCACCTTAAGGTGGTAGTAACGATTTCGACGATATAACTTTGAAGCACGTTTTTGTCGCAATTTTGAAACTCACAGCGAAACCGCAATAATTTTTGTAAACTAGACTAAAATTGTGATGTTGGTTTTTTTTATTTGTCAAAATTCTTAGTTTGAGGCTAGCTACTAAATTGGCTTACTAAACAGTAAGCCAACGTGGTAGCTAGTCTTATCTTGTACATTTTGAACTGAATAAAATATTATTTGTGTATATTTTGATCTAGTTTCATAAAATTATGGTTACTTTTAGACTAGTTTACTATTCGCTTCGAAAAAAAGATTTCTCTAATTTCTAATGTAAGAAATCGTCGAAATCGTTACTACCACCTTAAGGTGGCGCTCCTGAAATGTGACTTTTCAAAAAACGGCAGTTTGGGGCCAATTTTAGATACACAATGGCAAGCTGGTGTAAAAGTATGCCTAAATACAAAAAATGAAGTTGATTGATACAAATTAGCGTTCACTGTAGACCAAACGTGAGTGGAATTTCGGCTTGCGATTTCTCTTCGAAAGTAAGTAACTGTTGCCCAATCAATAGCTCATTTTGCTCGCCTCAACGTGATCGAGCGGTCGCAAAAAGTCATTTTTGATGAATATGATTGATATGTCGAAAAACACTAAAATCGCGATTTTTGAAAAACATAAATTTGGCTAAATTTTTTACATACTATCGATTTGCCAAAAATCTAATTTTGCGACCGCTCGAAGATGACAAGGTGCATTTATGTGACAAATTTTAACTTTTTTCGTTGAGCCAATTTTTTAAAATCGCAAGCCGAAAATTTGCGTTTGTACTCACAACGCACTATATTTCTGTGTCATGCAGAAAGTATTGCGTTAGTTCACAAAAAAATTATACCACACTCAATAAAACAGCAAAAATTTTTAATTACGTTTCAGTAAAACACAACTGCTAGTGTTTTTCAGCCTTTCAAATTCATTACATACGTGTAAATGCACTGGCTTGTGAAGGCATTTCCGTGAAAATCTATTTTTCGGGAGTGGGTGAAACCCAGCCACCCTGCCAGCCCCGGCCCCGGCCCCAGCCCCAGCCACCCTTTGGTAAAACACAGCCACCCCACTTTCTTGACGAAATTTGCTCAAAAATGTTCAAAAAAGTTTGTGTGTGATATGTACATCAAATTGAAGGAAATTCACTTCTGATCAACTTTTGTTCTTACGATGCATGTTTATGTTTGCGCGTTTTCAAAATTATGGCCAAAACCCACATTTCAGGAGTGCCACCTTAAGGAGGTAATTGCGTTTTTAGGTGTTTTTTTAAACTACCATAACTGCACTTAACCTCAACAAAAACTAGAGCGGTCTTTTTTTTACATTTTTTTACACCTTCTAGCTTTAAAAAAACCTATATTTAAAAGCAGATTATCTTTTGCAACTTTACTGCTGCAATCAGTAGCGTACCCAGGATTGATAGCGAACTGATGGTCGACGACTGATGGTCGACGACGACGGTTTACAAATTCTCACAGGAAAAAATCTGATTACAAAAAAGTTACAAAAAAGTTACAAAAATATTACTAAACGGGTTTTGTAATTTTTTTGTAACTTTTTTGTAATTTTTTTGTAACTTTTTTGTAATTTTTTTGTCATTTTTTTGTAATTTTTTTGTAATTTTTAAAAATTTTATTTTTTTGCTTCAAAGTTGGCAAAACACATTTCAAGACCACAGGACGGATTTTGCGTTCAAAACGGGTTTAAAAACTGTTCAAAACCAGTTCAAAAAATTTTGAACTGGATTTGAACAAGCAACTTTGGACTAGTTTTGAATGTTTTTTAGACGTTTTTTGAATATTTTTGAACTGGTTTTGAACGTTTTTAAACTAGTTTTGGACTCGTTCAAAACGAGTCTAAAACGAGTCCAAAACATTTCCAGCGCAAGTTTGAACGAAATTTGAACTCCTTTTGAACGAAATTTGAACTAATTTTAAACTAGTTTTGGACGCGTTTTAGACATACGCTGACTAATTTTGAACTCGTTTTGGACTGGTTTTGAATGTTTTTTAAACTAGTTTTGGACGTTTTGTTTCTCAGCGCTAGCCTGCACGCAGGAATTTTGAACTCGTTTTGAACCCGTTTTAAACTAATTTTGAACGTTTTTGTAGCATTTACTGATGCACCCTGGGACCTCCTCGGTTCTACCGTTTATAGTTCAATCGTTTTCTAGTTTCTACCGTTTTTAATTTTTTTAACTTAGGTATTTTTTGTGCTGTTATATACATGTTACATGACTCCCATCAGGATCAGTCCATCATTCCCCCAAAAATGCCTCTACATACAAGAACTATATATACAATATACATATCAGGGGCGGATCCAGGGGGGGGGCGGTGCGGCCGCCGACCCCCCCCCCCCGAAATTTTCCCCGAGTGAAATTGTACACAAGGGTCCCCCCGTTGGTTTTTATTTTTATACGTCTCCAATTGACCAAATTTGGCCTAAAAATAACAAAAATTCCCACATTTTTTTCTGAAGGCTGCCGCCCCCACCTCCCCTGCGACTCTGTGGCTTACTATTCTTTGGTAATATTTTTCGCCAAAGCCTATGCATGCATGTATACACGTGCACATTATGCTACGAGTACTCATGTCTGATACTCTGATGTGACGTTACCATTTTTTGTTTTAATTGTTCTTTCGGAAAAAGTTTCTGATACGTCTCCAATTGACTAAATTCCGCCTAAAAATCAAAAAGTTCTCCAAATTTTTTCCTGTGGGCTGCCGCCCCCAGACCCCTGCTACTATTTTTTACCACCTCTCACAACCACTGCATTCTTGTTGTAGAATTCAGGCTGTCCTCGCCAGCTCAAGGTACGAGCCCGCGAGGGAACACCAGATGCATACTCAAATAAAAGCAAACAAACAAACAATGTGAACGTCATTCATTATTTTGTTTCAATTACTTTGTCCGTAAAAAAATTCCGATACGTCTCCAATATTGACCAAATTCCGCTTAAAAATCACAATTTCAGCAATTTTTTTTCTGGGGGCTGCCGCCCCCAGACCCAGACCCCTGCAACTATGTGGTTTGTCTTTCATGACATTAGCTGTTTTACGGTTGCAAAGGTGACATTTTAGTGAATTCGTGTTCTGTATTGTCAAAATACTTCGTAAACTTTGCAGATTTGCTAGCTTCTGGAAACTCGCTGGTCTGTCGGCTGCGTAATTCTAGTGTTTTGAGCACCACTTTCACTGTCTATGGTTCCC